>JACEFZ010013881.1:0-37500 GCA_014155875.1 Cepaea nemoralis | reverse complement strand
TTACTTACGAGAGTATATGAGATTACGGAGAAAAGTCGCTATCCTCTAGGCCAGGAAGCCGGCGTTATCCCTTCTGCTGCTGGCAATTTCCAAAGCTATTTGCCCTTGTGTTGTTGGGCTCGCGGGCTTGACAGAAACACCAATATCTGCACCCGCCCGGGTCAGACTGTCCTACTGTGTCTGAATCACGGCCAGCCTTACACGCATTTGTCGAATGCAAAATCCTTGCGGGTTGTGTTCTTGAACACAATCCATATGTAATGTAATATGATCACACACGTTGCTGCTTACACCACGTTTTAATCTGGGTGCATTCCACAAGGACATACCACTGGATCGTTTCATGGCTACCCGCGGCGGGTATGTGAAACCGTCTGAGGGTATGTGAGACCGTGTACAGGAAACCACTTGGCAGAGACGAAGGGGAATGAAATAACAGAACAGGAGCACTATAGAAATCCCAACGCCATAGCGTATTGCAGGAGATGGTTTTATGATGTAGGGTGACTAGTTATTTTCTTTGCTGTCTTTCTTTTTTTCTCACAGAAATCTGCTATTATTTTACACAGCCGGGGCCGCTGCAGAGGCGTGACTTGTCGGGGAGCAGTCACTCCTAGACTGGAGACTCCTGTTGCATTACTTCGGTTATGTGTGGCTGTTTGCTGTTGGTTTATGTGCGACTGTTTGCTGTTGGTTTATATGTGGCTGTTTGCTGTTCGTTTATATGTGGCTGTTTGCTGTTCGTTTATGTGGGCTGTTTGCTTATGTGTGGCTGTTTGCTGTTGGTTTATGTGTGGTTGTTTGCTGTTAGTTCGTTTATGTGTGGCTGTTTGCTGTGTGTTTATGTGTGGCTGTTTGCTGTTCGTTTACTGTGGCTGCTTGCTGTTCGTTTATGTGTGGCTGTTTGCTGTTCGTTTATTGTGGCTGCTTGCTGTTCGTTTATGTGTGGTTGTTTGCTGTTCGTTTATTGTGGCTGCTTGCTGTTCGTTTATTTGAGAGGCCTTTCTAAATGTGTGATTGAATGATGTCACTAGATATGTAGGTGACAGGTGGTTCTAGATGTGTGGGGAATGATGTTTCTAGATGTGTAGGTGAATGGTGTTCCTAGATGTGGGGGTGAATGGTATTTCTAGATGTTGCGTGTGAGGTGCTTCTAAATGTGTGAGTGAATGGTGTTCCTAGACGTGTGGGTGAATGGTGTTCCTAGACCTGTGGGTGAATTGTGTTTCTATATGTGTTGGTGAATGGTGTTTATAGATGTGTAACGAATGGTCTTTCAAGATGTGTGGGTGAATTGTGTTTCTAGATGTGTAGTGAATAGTCTTTCAAGATGTGTGAGTGAATGATGTTTCTAGATGTGTAGTGAATAGTTTTTCAAGATGTGTAGGTGAATGGTGTTTCTAGATGTGTAGTGAATGGTCTTTCAAGATGTGTAGGTGAATGGTGTTTCTAGATGTGTGGATGCAAATGTCATTTACTTTAGTCATGTATGTTTTATACTGACCTATCATGAAGGACCTGTTACTATAAATTTCTCTAGACATGTGACTAACATACTGACCTTTCATATAAGAGCTGCTACTACATGAAAATCTAGGCATATATGAGTACCATACTGACATGTCATTAGATTACTAGACATACATCTATACATCTGACCATCACAATGACCTAGCACGTAGGGCCTGTTATTATACATACAACTAGGCATGTGACCCGGGGGGGGGGGGGGTGGGGGGTGTTCTGGTTTGGTTGGGGGGGGGGGGGGGGGGGGGGGAATTAAGATTATTTTTCAAGATCGCGTTAATAAACGAACCAATTACTTGATATTGTCTTTCCCTCCATAATTTTACGGTTCTGTACTTCTCACCCTTCTGAAAATCGTTTTATAACGTAAGTAGACCCGCAAATCACGTTTTATTTAGATGTCTAGACTTGTTCTAGTATGTTTCATTAAATTTAGCTTCCAATTTTTGGTATACTGTGCAGGGGCCGGGGGGGGGGGGGGGAATTTATAGGGAGGAAAGTCGAGGGGGGGGGGGTGAAATTCTAAACATATAATGAAGGAGTGCATGGGCCAAAAAAGGTTGATAACAACTGGACTAGACGATCGTTTGTAAAATGGAGTTATACCTTTCCACAGCACAAACCCTGAGCTGAGTTTAGAGGCCATGTGTTGCTCATGCAGCATGATCCTTCTTTCGGCCTGTCTAGTTCTCTCTAGAGGAAAGGTAACACCAATACGTCTTGAAGACAAGCTCTAACTGTCTGTCTGTCGGAGCTTCGATCCTAGACCAGTTGCCGACCACGGCATAGGGCCTGGTCTGCCCGGTCATGACATGTGCTCTTTAGTGTTTATATCCTCGCACTAGGGTAAGGCTTTAACCCTCCCAACTGCGCTCCTTCGCTCGAAGCCGTTGGCACAATGTGGGGTGTCGGGTTTGGTAAGCGCCGCCCAACATTCGGCGCTAACTGAAAGCAGGTAGTACCGTCTACTGTCATACGGTAGCTCAGTCATATCTAAGACCTGTCTTTTAACATGTGACTAACATACCTTGATCGCTTGGCCACATGGCATGGTCAAGACAGGAACACTGAGCTTATCCACAACTCTGGTTATCGAGTGAAATGGTGAGTCATGACCGCCCACGCTTTCCGGCAGCATGGCACATGATGGATGGATGGAACATACTGGCATATCAAATACGACCTGTTACTGTACATTTATGTAGAAATGTGTGACCAACATACTGACCTTTCATCAGGACATGGTACAATACGAACACCTAAACAAATGTGACTGACGTATTGTGGGACCTATCACAACTAGGCTTTTGAACTCAAATATTATAGAAAAGTTCCTACAATATCCCGGAGAGAATCCTAAAGAGGACGAATATTGAAATGCTACAGGATCTGAACATCAAAGAAACCTGTCTCATAAATAGCATAATACGAGGTGAGTCAATAAGTAAGTCACAAATGGCTGTAGAAAAATAACTAAATATGATAACAACTTGAAACCAGTTTATTTTTATACATACATTGTCCCTTTATTTCTCAACATTTTTTTCCACCAACATTGATGCACTTATCCCATCGTTTTATCAGTCCTTCCAAACCGGCTACATAGAACTGCGTGCTCTGTTTACTAAACCACGTTTTCACTTCACATTCAACTTCGGCATCATTCGCGAAATGTCTCCCGCTAAGGTGAGTTTTCAACTGACTTAGCCCCTAGCGATTTCCCGTAAAGCGGTGCATAGTTGGGTAGAAAAAAAAGTTACGCGGGCGAGTCAATAAGTAAGTCACACAGCTCTGTGGGATGGCTGGTAAATGTAGACATATGTGACTCACATACTGATCTATCATGTAGGACATATGGCCATAAATACATGCAGACATATGTGACTCACATACTGATCTATCATGTAGGACATATGGCCATAAATACATGCAGACATATGTGACTCACATACTGATCTATCATGTAGGACATATGGCCATAAATACATGCAGACATATGTGACTCACATACTGATCTATCGTGTAGGACATATGGCCATAAATACATGCAGACATATGTGACTCACATTCTGGCCCATCGTGTAGGACATTACGATACACACTCCAGGACATATGTGACTCACATTCTGGCCCATCATGTAGGACATTACGATACACCCATGCAGACATATGTGACTTACATTCTGGCCCATCGTGTAGGACATTACCATACACACTCCAGGACATATGTTTCTCACATTCTGGCCCATCGTGTAGAACATTACCATACACACTCCAGGACATATGTTTCTCACATTCTGGCCCATCGTGTAGAACATTACCATACACACTCCAGGACATATGTGACTCACATACTGACCTGTGGTGTATGTCTTGTTGAGGTATGTAGCAAAGTTGCGGGTCTCATGCTGCTTCTGCCAGTCCAGCGATGAGCAGTTGGCGTTGTTGGTGTAAACATTGTGGTTGTGCACGTACATGCCGGTCAGAAACGTGCTCCTGGAGGGGCAGCACATGGGAGTGGGCACAAAGGAGTTGTTGAAGTACACTCCCTGGCGGATGAGGAGGTTCTGTAGTTTGGGCATGTACTTGAGGGAACCTGGAATATAGCATACAAGTATGTGGGCATGTGCGAAGAGACTTCAAATAAAAACCTTAAAACACATAAAAACCTTAAAACACATAAAAACCTTAAAACACATAAAAACCTTAAAAGTGTGATAGAAATTACAGTAACCACGCCATTGTAGTGTAACCTGCCAATATTGTTATTAAGGATGTCAAGAGTGTTAGGCCCTGATAGCACGTTGCAGACGAACACGTGACGTCATAAAGACAGTTTAAAGATGGCCACCCCACTTTTGATATACATCAAAGAGGAGCAGCGTTATGTTAACCATTTTTTTTATTTAATCAGTAACCTCCACTTGCAGTGTGTACCACGTCTCCCGTACTTGCCAGGCCTAGACCAAGTGATTTCAGCCTATCTGGACAACTCAGAGAGTCATTGGGAGGAAAGACTTTTTCAAACCAATGAAGCGGTACAGCAATTAGTACATGAGTGGTTACGCATATGACCAAGAGAATTTTTTCTACAGGAATCCAAGCACTTTATCAGCGCTGGGGGATTTGCATTGAACGCAGTGGTGACTACATCGAAAAGTGATACATTTGTTCTTTACTCTTTCAGACCACCCACCGACCCACCCACCCACCCACCCACCCACCCACACACACACACACACACACACACAAGACATTTAAGGTTTTCATTTGAAACTTCCTCGTACTTCAGGGAACCTGGAATATAGCACACAGCTATGTGGGCACGAACTTAATGGGACCTGGAATATAGCACAGATCTATGTGGGCACGAACTTAATGGGACCTGGAATATAGCACAGAGCTATGTGGGCGTGATCTTGAGGGAACTTGGAATATAGCACATAGCTATGTGGGTGTGATCTTGAGGGAACATGGAATATAGCACACAGCTATGTGGGCGTGATCTTGAGGGAACTTGGAATATAGCACATGGCTATGTGGGCATGCTGCAAGTTGATTATGCTTGATACTATTATCATGATGGAAGTTCAAGACTCCTCACAGAACATCCACTTAGCCAACAGAGCATCCACTCACCCAACACAATATCCAGTCATCTAACACAACACCCACTCACTCAGCACAACAACTAGTCAATCAACACAACATCCAGTCACCCAACACAACATCTAGTCACCCAACACAGCATCCACTCACCCAACACAACATCCAGTCACCCATCACAACATCCAATCACCCAACAGAACATCCACTCACCCAACAGAATATCCACTCACCCAACACAACACCCACTCACTCAGCACAACAACTAGTCACTCAACACAACATCCAGTCACCCAACACAACATCTAGTCACCCAACACAACATCCACTCACCCAACAGAACACCTACACAACCAACACAACATCCACTCACCTAACACAACACCCACTAACTCAACACATCATCCAGTCACCCAACACAACACCTGCTCACCCAACACAACATCCACTCACCCAGAAGCACATCCTGATCGTCTGTAAGAATCACTACAATGTTGGGCTTCTCACTCCGCGGCCCAGGACGCTGCCAGACTGATCCTGTCTTGTGGGAACTCCGAGAAGGATTTCTCTGTGTGGGATTTTTCGGGGAAGCGGGCTTCTGGTAAGAAGTGAAATCCTGGGAAACCTTGGCGGGCAACAGCTTGTAAGGTGTGAGTTGGTCCTCTTTCGGGTGGACCCGGCCTTTTTTCCCGGCTAGAGCTATCTTCCTGTCCCTGGTCTGGTCTGGACTTTCCCCATTGACGATGCTAAGAAGGAGCAAGAAGATGAGTGAGGCTGCCACAATGGGCACAGGCCGAGTTGGTGTTGCCAAAGAGGTTCTCAGTAAAGTTGCCATGTCCTGGATGTTGATGTTATCCTATTCTTACCTGAAAGGATAGGGACATAACAATTTATACTTTCAATAATAGTCATTTCATGCATATTTCACGGTGGTTACTGAAGCTACAAATATAGTGTGTCACGGTTACCGAAGCTACAAATATAGTGTGTCACGGTTACCGAAGCTACAAATATAGTGTGTCACGGTTACTGAAGCTACAAATATAGTGTGTCACGGTTACTGAAGCTACAAATATAGTGTGTCACGGTTACCGAAGCTACAAATATAGTGTGTCACGGTTACTGAAGCTACAAATATAGTGTGTCACGGTTACCGAAGCTACAAATACAGTGTGTCACAGTGGTTACCGAAGTTACAAATATAGTGTGTCACGGTGGTTACCGAAGCTACAAACATATTGTATTTCACATAAATGATGAGATAAAAGCACATAGACAATGGGCGTTACCGTGTTGGTCAGCTGTGTTCACTTCTGAAGGTCGCAGCTCACATGAGAGTTGGTCCAATAATAGACTGACGGATTGACTGAGGGGGGAGCGAGGGAGAGGATACAAATAGATAAGGTAGGTAGGTAGAACGAACAAACGAACGAACAAACAAACGAACGAAGGAACAATCTTTATTTTCAAAAGGGTTAAGAATTGGGCATGCATGCCCATCTGACATTCTGCCCTTCTTCTCTAATTCCTCTCATACATTATTTCATTCAACATCACTTATAAAGCTAATCTTAGACAACAAAAGAACAATAAGCATTAAAATAATCAATAATACATGAATCACTGAGGCAATGTTTAACATGGGCATTATAAGTGCCCAAGGAAGGTGTAATGTGCCATACATATGGGAATGTTTATTGGCTAATTGTCATTTGAGATAATTTAACATTATTATTTTTAGGGGGGCATGTAGTCTGTATTCAGGTAGTGTTCAAACAGGTTGCGAGTGTATGTATGATGATTGGCGGTGTCTTTGATTTCTTGTGGAAGATTGTTCCACAACTGAGTGGCAGAGCTTGTGAGTGGCTAAGCTTGTTTCATAAAAGTTTATCCTAGGTTTAGGGACATGAAGTATATT
The DNA here is from genome assembly GCA_014155875.1 of Cepaea nemoralis. Classification (NCBI taxonomy): domain Eukaryota; kingdom Metazoa; phylum Mollusca; class Gastropoda; order Stylommatophora; family Helicidae; genus Cepaea; species Cepaea nemoralis. The sequence goes on along the minus strand of JACEFZ010013881.1, from coordinate 30,449 downwards.
TAGCCGTTCGCTATGTCATCGTTATATTTGAACAATGGCCAAAGGTAGCTTGGAGCATTTTGAAATAGGATTTTGTTAATTAGTTTAGCCTTATTAAAAAGTAGGTGTTTGTGGAGTAGCAATAACTGAAGACGTCCATGTAGGTTAGACTTGTCTGTAAGCTTATCACCAATGATTAAATGCACTGCCCTTTTCTGGAGTGAATAAAGGCGTTTTGTTATATATTTGTAGCATCCATCCCAGATTGTGAAGCAATAATCAATATGTGTTTGTATGTGGAAAGCATAGAATATCTTTCTTGTGTTTTCATCGAGAAAATTTTTTAATTTGGCAAGTTGGTATACTTTTTGGCTACTTGTTTAACTAGAGCATGAACATGTGAGTTAAAGGTTAGATTTTGATCTATGATAAGACCCAGTGCCTTGTGCTCGGTTACACTTTCTGTAGGCATGCTAAGGTAGGTAGGTAGGTAGGTAGGTTGGTAGGTAGGTAGGTAGGTGACTGGGGCGTGCGAGCAGGTGCACAGACAGACAGACAGACAGACAGACAGACAGACAGACAGACAGACAGACAGGCAGGCAGGCAGACAGGCAGGCAGGCAGGCAGGCAGGCAGACAGAGACAGGCAGGAAGACAGAGACAGGCAGGAAGACATGCAGGCGGGCAGGCGGGAAAGCATATGGATGAACGGACAGACAGATGGATAGACAGGTAGAAGATAAAATATTGAATTATGGACAATTACAGATAAGTGTGAAAGTATATGAAAGCTGTGAAGATTTTATAGAGGAATATGTGCTTTTATAGACGAATATGCGGTTTTATAGAGGAATGTGTGGTTTTATAGATGAATATGTGGTTTTACAGAGGAATATGTGGTTTCATAGAGGAATATTGAGAACACAGTGGTCCGGTAAAAAGAGCAGCGACTATATCTTGCAAGAAGTTAATTAAGAAAGAGACCTGGTTCCTCGCATCAGAAGAAGACAGTCCACATTCTTTCAACATATTTGAAGGGGGAATCTGGAGTATGTTGTGACAACGGGAATGTTGGAGGAAAGGCGAAGCATGGGAGACCAAGAGAGAAGATGCTGGACAGTGTGGTATTATGGCATGAAGTAATACCAGTATCAAGAGAGAGAGAGAGAGAGAGAGAGAGAGAGAGAGAGAGAGAGAGAGAGAGAGAGAGAGAGAGAGAGAGAGAGACGCAGATATGATCACCAACGCCACATGGCAAGGATTAGAAGTAGAGGAGGAGCTAAACGAAGAAGAGGAGGATGTGAAGGAGAAGAAGAAGAGGAGGAGGTGGTGGCGAAGAATAAGCAGAAGAAGGCGAGGAGTAGGAGGAACAAGAAGAGGAGGAAGAACAAGAAGCATGAGAATAAGGAGAAGAAAGAGGAGGACGAATAATAGTAAGAGAAAGCAAGGATGAGGAGGAGAGGAAGAAGAGGAGAAGATTGTGGACAGACATGATCACCAGCGCCACATGGCATGGACTCGAAGAAGAGTATGAGGAGGAAGAAGAAGAGGAGGAATTGGAGGAGAAGAGGGTGCGTGGGGAAGAGAAGAAGAACAAGAAGAAGGAAGAGAAAAAGAGGTGAAAGTATGTTCTGTTCCATGCCAAGGGGTGTGGGACTGTGGGGAAACTGATACATGTTTGTGTTGACGGGTGCCTGTGATTAATTAATAATGACAAGAAGAAGAAGAGGATGATAAAAAGAAGACGTTGGGGAAGAAGAGAAAGAAAGAAGGAAGAGAAGGGGCGGAACGGGAAGAAGAAACAACATTATGAGACAAAAGCTCAGGAGAAAACTGTGACAACCAGGAAGAAGGAGGGTGCTAGAGACGGGATGTCAACACTGGAATAACACTCTGGATCTGCTGGCAAAATGGCTCTGAAGAAATCAACTCTGGAACTTAAAGAACGCAGAGAACAGATGTTTGTGGAAGAACAAGATGGCCTGCGCCCCTCGGCGCGGCATGCCTTGGTAACGACGATGTGCGTGTGCGTATCTAGCATTTAATTAATTCCATTGTGACTTCCTTTCTTATCAACATAACGAATCGAGCCATTACAAGTCACGAGAGGTTAAAGAACTATCTGACACGCAAACGATATCACTCCGCCTTGTTATTTCGGTTTCTAAATGAATGTTTACTCACCTTCATTTTCTCTTTTAAAAACAGAAATGAGTGCGTGAAGCTGAGGAGAGATTCCAAGCCGGCAGAGTCGGCCCGACCTGGGAGCTAGTATTTGACATTACTCCAGGAACAATAGCCTTAAGTAAGGGGCTGATATTTGTGTGTAGCCAGGACGGGCTGACATTTGGTCCGATGCCAGGCGCTGTGAAGGTATGTTCTGTTCCATGCCAAGGGGTGTGGGAGTGTGGGGAAACTGATACATGTTTGTGTTGCCGAGTGCCTGTGATCTGGGATGGCTGGGGTCGCAGAAACCTGAGTGCACTTGAGGAAGTCAGAGTCACTTATGTGGGGAGAGAAGTTCAGCTGTTTGTGTATATAGTTTAACATAGAGTGGAAGACGTGGCTCGGAAATAGAGAACAGAACATGAAAATGTGCGTTCTATCACACGAAGAACACGGGGTGTGATATGGGCTGCTCGCAGGAACTAGAGAACACGGTCTTAACATGTCAGGGAGGGGTTGGAGGTGTCGGTCGAGAGACATAAATATCGCAGCTCTGCTGAAAACATGTACAGGGCAAATACTGTGCAGATAAAACTTAATGGGAAGAAGACGAAGGGGAGAGAGGGGGAAGGAAGGATGTGAGGGAAGCGAGGGCGGAAGAAGGAAAGCGAGGGCGGAAGAAGGGAAGCGAGGGAGGAAGGAGAGAAGCGAAGGAGGAAAGAGGAGGGAAGCGAGGGAGGAAGGAGGAAGGAAGCGAGGGAGGAAGGAGAGAAGCGAGGGAGGAAGAAGGGAAGCGAGGGAGGAAGGAGGAGGGAAGCGAGGGAGGAAGGAGAGAAGCGAGGGAGGAAGAAGGGAAGCGAGGGAGGCAAGAGAGAAGCGAGGGAGGAAGGAGTAGGGAAGCGAGGGAGGAAGGAGGAGGGAAGAGAGGGAGGAAGTGGAGGGAAGCGAGGGGGAGGAAGACAAAGAAGAAGAGAACGACAACAACAAGAAGAGGAACCAGCATAAGAAGAAGAAGAGGAGGAGGAGGGAGGAGAAACAACAACGACAATAATAACAAGAACGGAGCGGGAGGGAAGAAGAAGAAGAAGAAGAAGAAGAAGAAGAAGAAGAAGAAGAAGAAGAAGAAGAAGAAGAAGAAGAAGAAGAAGAAGAAGAAGAAGAAGAAGAAGAAGAAGAAGAAGAAGAAGAAGAACAACAACAACAACAACAACAACAACAACAACAACAACAACAACAACAACAACATGAAGAAGGCATCTGACGTGTTACACAGAAACAACTGTACCATGTACACGTGAATCCGGCGGGCGCGTCTGTGTAACCACTGGGGGATTGCTCAGATAATGTCAATAGAGCAGTCGGACGAGGCTTCCACGCCCGCGCTCGTCGCCCACTAAGTGAGAACAAGACTGGCCACCTATTCCTCCACGCATTCAAGCCTACCAGATGTGATGGCCCTGTGACATCACTGGCCCATGGCAGTTTCCTGCTTCTGGCCGTTTTTATGTGAATCATGGCTAATTCAAATAGACAGGAATCAACATCAGTAAACGAAGTCTTCACACAGCTCAATCAACAGGGGCAACTATCTCAGACACCCGCCGGAAACAGTTCATATTTCAGGAAGCGAGCACCAGGAATGTCCTGTAACGAACGGTCCGGTTGGAACTAACGAACGAACGATCTATTTTCAAAGGGTTAAGAATTGGGCGCCGACTCTGTGGCGAAGAGGTCATGAACGCAATTCACAATCCCGCATACCGCGTTCGAAACACAGCTGCGGGCGATTTGGAAGCAGATCGCCTTGCCCTGGTATGTTATACAATGAAAAAAAGTGCCGGACGTTCACAAATAATAGCAAACTACTATATGTAAACTTGCCAAGAAATCACAAATATGAAAAATGTTGGGGTTGACTGCGACTTCCTGTAAAGGTTATACAACTAACTTTTAACTTTTTGTTTTCTTTGCATTTCCTATTTACAGGAAATCGCTTTCAACACCAGCATTTTACTGCTGTAGTTGATGTCTTGGCAAGTTTACGTTCAATAGTTAGCCATTGCTTTCTAAACGACCGGCTCCCATACCAACACGTTAAAACTCAAGCGCAATGCGATCTGCTGCCAAATCGGTCACAGCTGTGTTTCGAACGCAGGTAAGCGGGCTTACGAATCGTGTTCGTAACCTCTTAGCAACGTAGACCGGCAACTTGTAACTAGACGCCTGTGTGTATATACCAATCTGCGTTCAATAAGTAACGTGGCCATATCTCGTCGGCCGTCTTCTCTTCCCAAGACAGTTCCTGGTACTTATGTTCAGCTGGGTCGATCTATACACATCCGCACAGATGGATACTCGACCCCATAACCACCGGGCTGGCTACAGAGTTCGTGCTTTGTGCGACGCTTTCGGCGGGTCGCCCTGCGGAAAGAGACCGAGCCAATGAGAAAACCCGGGTCAATGAGGTCTTTATGGTGACTGCCGAGTCCATCGACGATGAACTGTACTTTTCGTGGATGACTTTTGTGTTGGCATTCTGGCGGCGGCATTATGCACAGTGTACCTGTGTGGGCTGTTGGATTGCCACTTTTCACATTGGACAATGAGGAGCATTTTGTGTGATATTCACTGGCACAGGAACGGAGCATAGTGGGGACGACCCGTTGCCGTGAAGTTGGAACCTCGACTAACTAACTAACTAAATAACTAACTAACTAACTAACTAACTAACTAACTAACTACCAAACTACCTAACTAACTAACTAACTAACTAATTAAATAACTAACTAACTGACTGACTGACTGCCTAACTAACTAACTACCTAACTAACTACCTACCTATCTACCTGCCTACCGACTGACGAACTGACTGACTGACTGACGGACTACCTACCTACCTAGCTAACTACCTAGCTAACTACCCACCCACCCACCCACCCAACCAACCAACCAACCAACCAACCAACCAACCAACTAACCATTAAGTTAGCGGCTCCCCCCTGCAGTTTAAGCTCCCCACATTTATCCTTCTCCGACTACGGGATTATCTTTGTTCACGTTGGCTCGGAACTATTTCAAGCGTCCATACACGTGATATTACCGCTAGTGCACAGCACAGATTTTTGTGAGGGGATTAGATTTCCTTATTACAAGATCCCTCACCATCAGGCGAACCCACTCCGAATTTTGTGGTACTTGTAATTTACGTCCCCAAGTCAGGGACTAAAAGTCAATATTTTAATTAAAGTGACCTGTGTAGGGGTTGAACCCGCTACCTCGGCATCAGCACACCGGAAGTTTAAGATCGGGCGGTCTTATTCATTTGACCATACTGACCTTCAAAAGATGTCAGATCGGGATGTGGCATGAGATAATATGCAAAAGTACCAAGTGTGATAGGTTATGTTCTTGCGAGGTATCTGTGTGTGTGTGCGCGCGCGCGCACACACGTGCGTGTAAATGTTTTCTGCGTTTCACATCAGGTCGTTGCGTCCATGTTCGTTTGCTGCTCCACCCACGCCATGCACCCGATCATACAGAGTCACCGTGCGAGTATCTCCGACTTCCTTGCAAACTGTTCCTTGCCAGTAGGACAGGACGTTTTTGATTGTGCCGTGACCTCGTCGGCTGCCCCATGTGGCTGCCCGCTGGGGTTTAAACCCAAGAGTTTGCCAGATGGCTGGGAGTGTCGGAGTTCACCAACCACATGCCAGCAAGGCATGAACGGGAGAGGCTGATAGACGAGCCATGTAATCGCTTCACTTTGCATTGTCTCCACATAACTCTTCAACGTCTATGCGAAAGATGTAATGAGAAATGACACAAATAACGAGAACAGAGACCATTTTGATCCTTTCATAATTCAAAACAATGCTTTCCCGTAGATAATTTCAATAACGAAGAACTAACAATAGATTACACGAGTTTTGCCTGGCTATTTCGCTGTATCTCGACAGGTATACTTCAGAAATCACACAACATAAACTAAAGTAATTAGATCAATCCTCCAAGCTGAAATGTACAACACACATATTCACACAGTGATTTGAATTGTTTACCGTGATAATTTTAAACTGACTATCATGTCTTTTTGTTTGCATAAAGTTGGTTTCTGTAAATGAATGGCAATTGTCTCTGCCAGATTTAACATGAGATCATTATGGCGGAACCCCAGTTCAAGAACTTAGATATGTAGATGACACGGCCTTCACTAAAACAGTGGTAAAAGATTAAAAGAGTTTATTGTGTCTGTCAAGAAACGGCGAACATCGAAATAGTTTTCTTAACGTAAAGTAAAAATGTCTACAGAAAAAACTATACGCCAACCAAATTACACAATCAACCATGAAAAAATTGAAAATGTCATACACATTGAAAATCTATATTCAGCCTAGGCTTTTCGCTATGAAGAGGTTATTATGCCCTTTTTGAAGCACAATTTGCTGCACATTTGTTTTAATCATAAAACATCTGAACCCATCTAGGCGCATTCCGTAGGAAACTTGAAGAACGACTACAGCTGTTACAAATAAACTAGCAACATTAATTCATTAGTACCTGCGCACAAAGGACTCAGTGTAGAATCTATAATGTGGAGCTCATGGAGGGAACTAGACAAATACCAGTGAATCTATGTGGAACTCATGGAGAGAACTAGACAAATACCAGTGAATAAACGTGGAGCTCGTTGAGAGAACTAAACAAATACCAGTGAATCAATGTGGAGCTCATGGAGAGAACTAGACAAATAACAGTGAAGCAACGTGGACCTCATGGAAAGAACTAGGCAGGTACAAGTGAACCAATGTGGAGCTCATGGACAGAACTAGACAAATACCAGTGAATCAATGTGGAGCTCATGGACAGAGCTAGACAAATACCAGTGAACCAAGTGGTTAAGAAAAAACAACGCTGGTGCTGGATAAGGAATACACTGAGAAAACCCGAGAATACTATAACCAGAGAGACGACTATGGAATCCACGGAACAAAAGAAATAGTGGAAGACCCAAAAAACACACGGAGAAAAGAAGTGCATACAGAAATGAATAATATGGGAGGACACAGACGAGGCAGAGTGGGATGGCTAAGGGAAGGACGGCTTGGGGTGAGATGGTTATGGGTCTTTATCCCCAAGGGAGATGAGGGGTGAAAGAAGACGTGATAGAAGGCCCAGCCTTTTGGTATGAAGGGACATAACTGTGGATTGAAGATCCACATCTGTGGATTGAAGAAGCCAAATAATGGAAACCAAATTGTGGAAAACAAATTGTGGAAACCATATTGTGAAAACCAAAGTGTGGACTTTGGTTTCCAAAGTGTGGACACCAAATTGTGGAAACCACATTGTGGATAACAAATTGTGGAAACCAAAGTGTGGACACCGAACTGCGGAAAACAAATTGCGGAAAACAAAGTGTGGACACCAAATTGTAGAAAACAAATTGTGGAAACCAAAGTGTTGACACCAAACTGTGGCAAACAAATTGTGGAAACCAAAGTGTGGACACCAAACTGTGGAAACCAAATGTTACGAGTTAACATTCCGGACACGGTAAACATTTAACACATTTCTCCCCGACAGCCCATACGGTCATGTCAGGAAAACGAAAGCGGATGGCATCCGTACGCATGCAACATCATCATCATGTGTCAAGCCGAAAAGCGTTGGCTATCATGGCTGACCATCTCACGCGATCACCAGGCTCGGATGAGGTCTGTGTTCCTGTCCCGATTAAGTCATGTGACCAAGCCATCCGGGTATTCATAGTTATGTTGTTTCCCCGTACTCTTTTTTCCAACAAGGTGTGCCAATTATTACAAAGTGTTCTAGTTTACTTCTCATCTTTCCATGTCTAGAAAACGTTGTCTACGACTACTTTCTCTAATCAATGTACAGTTTTCAAGTGTTTCTTGAAGGCCTACCCCATTCCTATGTCTGTCCATGGTATTATTTGTAATTCGCCCAGAAACCATGTTTACACCACTGCCATGACACATTATAGGGGCATGGAGTGCTGAGAATATAGACTACCGAGCTTCGCGCAATCTAGCGTGAAGATCGACTCAGTTCATAGATTCACGCGTTGCATGAAGACAGCAAGCGAGTCGCTGAGCAGGGGGCATTCAACCAGTCTCGGAGAACGTGACAAGTATTACTATGACCCAGCTCAAGCAACTAATGGGTCATGTCATCTATTATACGATATCACAATTAAATCCCTCTCCCATCGACAAATGAGAAACACAATAATAACTCTCTGGCACCACTATTAACTGTCTCTCGGCTTTTCTGATTGTCCATGTTTCACACGCATACAACAGTACAGGTTCTATATAGCACTCTACCACTATTTTTCCAAGCTGCAATTGGGAGTCTTTCTGTGAAATTATGTGAGTTCTCGAATTATAACAGTAATGTACTGAGGCTTGCAACGGTGTTTCCCCTTGTCTTCCGCCAGCGTGCCAGCGATTAAACTCCGCGAGTATAGAAACATACGAATGAAATCTCCTAGTTCAGTGGTTCTCAACCTTTTTTGGCCCATGCACCCCTTCACCATATGTTTAGAATGCCATTCCCCCCTTTCGTATTTCCTCCGTATAAATCCCCCCTCACCCCCGCCCGTACATAGTATACGTAAAAATGGCAGCTAAACTTAATAACACATACTAGAACAAGTCTAGACGTCTATATAAAACGTGATTTCGGGTCTCCTTACGTTATAAAACGAATTTCAGAGCCGTAAAGTGTATAAACTGTCATTTACTGCCAACATAGTACCTTCCGGTGTATGGCAGAGGGGTCTTTGAGCCTCAGGAATTAAAGGCCGTCTGGCTAGTGCAGTCGCCGCGAACTGTGCAGGTTAGAATTTTCTTTTTGCCCCCGACAGAAAAAAATCCCACACCTTACCGAGAGATCGAAGCCGGGTCTCCCGAATGAGAGTCCGGCGTTCTAGCCACTCGGCTAGCCGAGAGCAATATCAAGTAATCGGTTCGTTCTTGTATTAACGCGATACCACCCCCCCCCCCGGAAATCCTAAAATACCCCCTTGGGAAGGGGGGGGGGGAATTCCCCACCGGCTGAGAACCACTGTCCTAGTTACCCAATCCCACTGAGAAAATAGAATAACTGGAACTCACGGGCCACACGAACAAGAGGGAAGCCTAGCAACACGGGGACATTTTGTTTTCCGTTCGATCTCTTTGAACTCAAGCGTAGTCCACGCTAGATTGATTTGTACGTGAGGACCAGCTTTCTCTACTAACAGTGTCACCCCCGCCTGCCCGCCCCCTCCCCCCTTTTTTGTGCTCCGCTCCTCCTCCCTTGCCATCATGCCATTCCGATTTCTAAGGTACTTGTAATGTACGTCCCCAAGTCAAAGACGAAAAGCCAACATTGTAGTCCAACTGACTGGTGTAGGCGTCAAATCCCCCTACTACGCCATCAGCGCGACTGAAGTTAAAGGGCGAGGGCTTTTATTCTATCGGTCGTGCGACTTGCAAAATATGAGGATAAAACGGGGAAAACCGCTGAGATAGCGACAGGCTGACCTGAGTTGGTGGAGGGCCTATCCTCCAATGGGAGATACAGTGCAGGTAAGAGAAGCACACGGGCAACAGAATAAAATAACACAGGTAACATAAGAAAATAATGAGGTCAGAAGAGAAACTAACGCAGGTAAGAGATGCAAATAATGCAGGTAACAGACGAAAATAACGCAGGTGACAGAATTAAATAACGCAGGTAACAGAAGAAAATAATGAGGTAAGAAAAGAAAATAACGCAGGTAACAAAAGAATGTAACGCAGATAAAAGAAGAAAATAATGCTATTAACAGGGGGAAAAAACGTAGGTAACAGAAAATAACATAGGATACAGAAGAAAATAAAACAGGTAACAGAAGAAAATAACATAGGTTACAGAAGAAAATAACACAGGTAACAGAAGAATAAAATGCGGGTAACAGAAGAAAATAGTAAGGTAACTGAAGAAAATGACGCGGTTTTTTTTTTTTTTTGTTTTTTTTTTTGCATATCCCTTACAGGACATTGCAGTCAACATCACCATTTGTCAGCTGATGTTGATGAAATAGGCAAAATTACGCTCAGTAGTTTGCCATTGCTTTCTGAGCAACCGGCTCACATACCCCCGTAAGTTACCAGCGTGGCTCGAACCGCTGCCGGTTCGGGCGCAGCTGCGTTACTCACGAGAATATATGGGGTTACAGCGAAAGCCGTAAACCACTACGCCAGGGAGACAGGCTGGCGCGGGTATGTGAAGAAAATAATGAGGTTAGAGAAGAAAATAACGTAGGTAACAGAAGAAAAATAACATAGGTTACAGAAGAAAATAACGAGGGTAACAGAAGAAACATACGCTAGTAACAGAAGAAAATAACGCGGGAAACCAGAAAATAACTCAGATAACAGAAAAAAATGACGAGAGTAACAAGTAAATAACGCTAGCAACAGAACAGAAACCTGCCAACTTGTAACCGAGACTAAACCGTCCACATGTGAAGTATGAGAAATGTGGCAGGCCGTGTTTATAATCTTGTCATCTGATAACATTTCACGCAAGACACTCCGGGTGGCCTCGACCTGGGCGCTGAGCGAGAGGCGGGGGTAGGGGGATCAATGTAGGTCGGCCTGGGGTGTTGAGTGAGGGAATGATAACTGACGGACCATACACACGGTGTCTCTGTCTGGCCCTGCCAGCCGTTTCTCTTATACTTGTTCCCAATGGCCTCCCTGAGGGATGGTTGCACATACGATGGCGTCACAATTAATGTTTAAGAATCAATCAATCAAGTGTCGTCTCCACAATGAAGGTTGCCTGCAATGGATCTCCAACACTGTCTCTCGCCTTGAGATGTGAAACACAAATCAACATCCATCTGTTAGGTATTCTCATTATAGGTTACATTAGAACACCTCCTCTATAACATGCTGATGGGGCATGGACTGTCTAATTTATAACATTCTGATGGGGCATTGACTATCTACTTTATAACCTGCTGATGGGGCATTAACTATCTGCTTTATAACATGCTGATGGGGCATTGACTATCTAATTTATAACATGCGGATGGGGCATTAACTGTCTACTTTATAACATGCGGATGGGGCATTAACTATCTGCTTTATAACATGCTGATGGGGCATTGACTATCTGCTTTATAACATGATGATGGGGCATTAATTGTCTACTTTATAACATGCGGATGGGGCATTGACTATGTCCTTTATTACATGCTGATATGGCATGTAATATCTACTTTACAACATAATAATGGGGCATAGACTATCCACTTTATAATTAATATGATTAAGGGGCAGAGTATGTCTACTTTATATCAATATGAGAAGTAGAACATCTTACTTATAATTTTTCGTGGAGGACTTTTGTGTTGGCATTCTGGCGGCGGCATTATGCACAGTGTACCTGTGCGGGCTGTTGGCTTGCCGACACTCCTGTCTATTCCATTGTTCACAAAGGGCAGTGAGGAGCATTTTGTGTGATATTCACTGGCACAGGAACGGAGCAATATGGGGACGACCCGTTGCCGTGAAGATGGAACCGCGACTAACTAACTAACTAATTAACTAACTAACTTATAATACGTTGGGGCAAAAATATCTTATGTATAATATCACTATGTACAGAGAGGCGTCGACGTGGCCGAGAAGATAGAAGCGCTGGCTCTTAAACTTCCGGTGCGCTGATGGCGTCGTAGTCGGTTCAATGATTACACCGGCTTTAAGCTGGACTTGAGCGTTGATTTCACGTTCAGAAAGCAATGGCAAACTTCTGAAAGTAAAATTTCCTAGAAAATCAACATCGGGTTGAAAGAGACCAAGTCATATGGGTTCAAACCCGGTGCAATGAAGTCAAACCTCTCGCCTTTTAAACTATTTTTCTTTATTTGTTTTAAACAATTGGTTTTGGGAAAAGAGTCAAGTGGAATATTTCAGTCACGTTTAAAGACATATCGCTCTTATAAAAACCATACATGAGGGTAAGGTTGGAAGCCAGCGAGCAAAAGGTAGACAACTGTACAAGTGGGAAGATAACATCAAGAGATAGAAGAACAGCAGTCTGGCAGAATGTAAAGTCGAGGCGAGAGACAGACGGTGTTGGAGATACATTGCAGCAAACCTTCATTGTGATGACGGGAGTGACTGATTGAGTTTACAATATGTGGCACACAATACGGCTACTTAACAATAACATCATCAAACAGACGTCTACTGTAGAATATGAACATGTGATAAACAACACGGCTACATAATAATAGTATCATCAAACAGATGTCTACTGTAGAATATGAACATGTGATAAACAACATGGTAACGTAACAATAGCATCATCAATCAGACGTCTACTGTAGAATATGAACATGTGATGAACAACATGGTAACGTAACAATAGCATCATCAAACAGACGTCTACTGTAGAATATGAACATGTGATAAACAACATGGTAACGTAACATTAGCATCATCAAACAGATGTCTACTGTAGAATATGAACATGTGATAAACAACACGGCTACATAATAATAGTATCATCAAACAGATGTCTACTGTAGAATATGAACATGTGATAAACAACATGGTAACGTAACAATAGCATCATCAATCAGACGTCTACTTTAGAATATGAACATGTGATAAACAACACGGCTACATAACAATAACATCATCAAACAGACGTCTACTGTAGAATATGAACATGTGATAAACAACACGGTAACGTAACAATAGCATCATCAAACAGACGTCTACTGTAGAATATGAACATGTGATGAACAACATGGTAACGTAACAATAGCATCATCAAACAGACGTCTACTGTAGAATATGAACATGTGATAAACAACATGGTAACGTAACATTAGCATCATCAAACAGATGTCTACTTTAGAATATGAACATGTGATAAACAACACGGCTACATAACAATAACATCATCAAACAGACGTCTACTGTAGAATATGAACATGTGATAAACAACACGGTAACGTAACAATAGCATCATCAAACAGACGTCTACTGTAGAATATGAACATGTGATAAACAACATGGTAACGTAACAATAGCATCATCAAACAGACGTCTACTGTAGAATATGAACATGTGATAAACAACATGGCTACATAACAATAGCATCATCAAACAGACGTCTACTGTAGAATATGAACATGTGATAAACAACATGGTAACGTAACAATAGCATCATCAAACAGATGTCTACTGTAGAATATGAACATGTGATAAACAATATGCTAACATAACAATAGCATCATCAAACAGACGTCTACTGTAGAATATGAACATGTGATAAACAACACGGCTACATAACAATAGTATCATCAAACAGGCGTCTACTGTAGAATATGAACATGTGATAAACAACATGGTAACGTAACAATAGCATCATCAAACAGGCGTCTACTGTAGAATATGAACATGTGATAAACAACACGGCTACATAACAATAGCATCATTAAACAGACGTCTACTGTAGAATATGAACATGTGATAAACAACATGGTAAAGTAACAATAGCATCATCAAACAGACGTCTACTGTAGAATATGAACATGTGATAAACAACATGGTAACGTAACAATAGCATCATCAAACAGACGTCTACTGTAGAATATGAACATGTGATAAAGAACACGGTAACGTAACAATAGCATCATCAAACAGACGTCTACTGTAGAATATGAACATGTGATAAACAACACGGCTACATAACAATAGCTTCATCAAACAGACGTCTACTGTAGAATATGAACATGTGATAAACAACATGGTAACGTAACAATAGCATCATCAAACAGACGTCTACTGTAGAATATGATCATGTGATAAACAACACGGCTACATAACAATAGCATCATCAAACAGACGTCTACTGTAGAATATGAACATGTGATAAACAACATGGTAACGTAACAATAGCATCATCAAACAGATGTCTACTGTAGAATATGAACATGTGATAAACAATATGCTAACGTAACAATAGCATCATCAAACAGATGTCTACTGTAGAATATGAACATGTGATAAACAATATGCTAACGTAACAATAGCATCATCAAACAGGCGTCTACTGTAGAATATGAACATGTGATAAACAACACGGCTACATAACAATAGTATCATCAAACAGGCGTCTACTGTAGAATATGAACATGTGATAAACAACATGGTAACGTAACAATAGCATCATCAAACAGGCGTCTACTGTAGAATATGAACATGTGATAAACAACACGGCTACATAACAATAGCATCATTAAACAGACGTCTACTGTAGAATATGAACATGTGATAAACAACATGGTAAAGTAACAATAGCATCATCAAACAGACGTCTACTGTAGAATATGAACATGTGATAAACAACATGGTAACGTAACAATAGCATCATCAAACAGACGTCTAATGTAGAATATGAACATGTGATAAACAACACGGCTACATAACAATAGCATCATCAAACAGACGTCTACTGTAGACTATGAACATGTGATAAACAACACGGCTACATAACAATAGCATCATCAAACAGACGTCTACTGTAGAATATGAACATGTGATAAACAACACGGTAACGTAACAATAGCATCATCAAACAGACGTCTACTGTAGAATATGAACATGTGATAAACAACATGGTAACGTAACAATAGCATCATCAAACAGACGTCTACTGTAGAATATGAACATGTGATAAACAACACGGTAACGTAACAATAGCATCATCAAACAGACGTCTACTGTAGAATATAAACATGTGATAAACAACATGGTAACGTAACAATAGCATCATCAAACAGACGTCTACTGTAGAATATGAACATGTGATAAACAACACGGTAACATAACAATAGCATCATCAAACAGACGTCTACTGTAGAATATGAACATGTGATAAACAACATGGTAACGTAACAATAGGATCATCAAACAGACGTCTACTGTAGAATATGAACATGTGATAAACAACACGGTAACGTAACAATAGCATCATCAAACAGACGTCTACTGTAGAATATTAACATGTGATAAACAACATGGTAACGTAACAATAGCATCATCAAACAGACGTCTACTGTAGAATATGAACATGTGATAAACAACATGGTAACGTAACAATAGCATCATCAAACAGACGTCTACTGTAGAATATGAACATGTGATAAACAACACGGTAACGTAACAATAGCATCATCAAACAGACGTCTACTGTAGAATATGAACATGTGATAAACAACATGGCTACATAACAATAGCATCATCAAACAGACGTCTACTGTAGAATATGAAAATGTGATAAACAACACGGTAACGTAACAATAGCATCATCAAACAGACGTCTACTGTAGAATATGAACTCAATATGAACATGTGATAAACAACATGGTAACGTAACAATAGCATCATCAAACAGACGTCTACTGTAGAATATTGTCACAAAATAAAACCTGGCGTTTACCCAGTTGATTATTATAGAGGCTTTCTGATTAAACGGACTATCTGCCAGCGACAACTATTTTAACTAACAGTAAAAACAAATCGGATGTCAAAATCCCAGGACAATATTTGTAGCTGCACGTGTACATCTGGTCGACGGATTGGGACTACTCGGTGGTGAGTGAGACGAGTCCCTGCGTCGCTTTGACAGTTTGTCAACATTTGAATACAGATGGAACCCGTGGGATCATGGTGGCAATCGGATGTCGGCCATCACATGTCGGGCAAAAGTAACAGTTGCAGATGTGTAGGGGAAGTGAATGAGCTGAATCATACATCGCTTTGACAGATTATAAACAAGTCGGATTGGAAGCGGAAGTACTCAGCTCGGAAGAAAACAGTCCATCTGTCAATTATAGTTTCCGGACAGTAAAGCAGATTGGCAGCTTGCTATGGGACAACTGTTGTTGGGATCATACAGTAACTCGTTAGTTTGTTGGGGGAGTCTAAACAACTGATGACAACTTTGACATTGATGGAGCCAGGGAAAATCGATTCTTGACAATGGATGATATGTCCAAATAACACCTGTGTGGACCGGAAGAATACTGTCACGTGACCAATTTTAGGTTTTGCCAACAACCAGGATTGGAGAGGACAGTTGAACTCAAACCTTGGATTTTAGCAGATGTGCTTCGGCGCTGTGGTTCTGATGGGAAAATGTCTACCATGTGCAAATTGAGTTAATTTAATTTTACACATGCCTGTCATGGCAAGAGTGGATGTAATTTGATCTAACTGCAGTGTTGCCTAAGGTCCCTCTGGTTGGAATGAAGAACACGGAACTCAGGAAATATCCGATCCCGGATAAAGTTTGGCGCAGGAAGATTGGCCAGCAACTTTACAACAGAGCTTATGCTATAGGAAGATGATCAACATTGCTCAGTGGAGCTGAATGATATATGTATCCTACAGGATAAATACCGAATGAGTTTAGGTCATACCAGTTTTAACACACCAGTAGTGATGGATATTCAGTTCACTTAAGACTAGAACAAAAATAAAGGACTCTATTGGAGTATAGACAATAACTGTTTAATAGTGAGAACTAGAGAACATTTAGCAAGAGACAAAAAGTCCTGTTCATAGGACAGTGTTCCATGTTTGTTTCACCGTGCCGGAATTATGAAGCCGGAGTTTCTATAAACTGTTAGGAACAGTTGCGTTAGGAACAATAATAGTTTTTTTCCACGGATTATAATTTACATGGGATTCAGATCTCATGGTCATCAAAGTTCCTGGAAGAGGACATGTCTGGAGAGAAGGATACGACTTCGGTGAGGTCTAGTGTACTGAGTCTTGTGATGTCGTGTAATCCTTGCCATGATGTGTACACTATGATCCTGAACTTTGAAGGCTGACATATACATTTATGTTATAATACACGACACACATTTTCTTCGCACACACCTCTCATATACGTCACACTTTTCTTTTAATAAATTAATGTTTATTAATTTTTAGAAGCAAGAGTTGTTGAGTATGCGTTGGGGAAGTATGAGAGGGGGCATAGTACGACAGTGAGAGAGTGATAGGAAGGTGTCCACGGGCTGATGGAGTGTGTTGGACGGAAGCTGGTGGATTCTCCAGGATATTGATAAGGGAAAAAATATTATAATGTGGGTGTTGACTCTCTTCACTCCAGGGACGACACTTTAAAGGAGGACACGACATTATTGGGGCTCGATAACGGAATCTTTGGACAGCGGGATCTCCCGTAAACGGAATCCTTGGACAGCGAGATCCCCTGCAAGCAGGAACCTTTGACAGTGGGATCTTCGGACAACGGGGTCTTTTGACACAGGATCCTTAGTTATAAAACGGTGATATCATATTGGAGAATCCAGCTAGAGTGAATGTGGATAGGGGTTAGGACTAATATCTTACCTGTTCACACTTCACACGTCTGCATAGGTCTGTGGTCCTGATTCTACTCTTGTCACTGAGTGAAAGTGCTGTGTGTGGTAATATCTAGATTTATATTACTTGTTCATATATCTGTATAGTAGTTTGCAGTTATATTGTACTCGACCTGCTAGCTTACCTCTCTGTAAAATGGCCACCCCTAAACTAAGCACGTTAGAATTAAAGGCAAAGGGGGAAGAAATGGGACTGTCGGGTTCTGCTCTAACGGATTACATATAGGAAGTGGAGAGAGAGTATCGTCAAGCAGAAAGGGAAGATCGAAAGGCCGAGTTGGAATTGAGAAGGATGGAGTTGGAACAAGCAGCTAAGAAATTGGAAGCTGAGCAAGCAGCTAAGAAATTGGAATCTGAGCAAGCAGCTAAGAAATTGGAAGCTGAGCAAGCAGCTAAGAAATTTGAAGCTGAGCAAGCAGCTAAGAAATTTGAAGCTGAGCAAGCAGCTAGGAAACTGGAAGCGGAGCAAGAAGCTCAGAAAAGGGAGCACGAGTACCGGATGAGGGAACTCGAGTTGAAGAGTCAATCTAATGGAGAAACTGAGGGAGCAGTTGGAGGTTCATCCATCTCAGGCTCAACATCAGTAGGTGGACATGGGTACCATGCTATGAAGTTTCCTTTAGTGGTCTACGAGGAGGACAAAGAGAAGATTGACCAGTGCATTCAACGCTTCGAGGCTATGTCAGTTGCTATGGGTCTGGAGCGTAACAAATGGAATCTCAAGCTATCCCAGGGTTTACATGGGACCGGTTACGAGGTTTATTCTCGCCTGCCACCAGGACATGAGAACAATTATGACGAGTTAAAGACGGCTCTGCTGAAACGATTCGAGGTTACGTCACATACCTACCGGAAAAAATTTCGAGCAGCGAAACGAGAACCGGGGGAGTTGTTTGCCGCCTACAGTTTGCGTCTAAAATCTTATCTCCATAAGTGGATGGATTTGGCTGGGTTCGAACATGATTATGAGAGTCTGGAAGAACTCATGGTGGTCGACCAGCTGAAGAAGCAAATGTCTACACCTCTCAGGACGTTCCTGGGAGAACAAGGAGCGGAACGTATTGACCTCGTGACTAAATTAGCAGAACGGTTCGTCGAGGTACATGGGGAGGCAGGGGAAAACCTTTCCACAACACCAAAAGTCAAGAGAAACATGATAAGAAGAAAGCCAAAAACTCAGGAACCAAAAAGTGGGAACCTTATGTGCAAAAATCAGAGGATAGTTCAGAGAAGAAGAAGGAGGGAAGCAAGAGCACTTCAAGCTCTACACCAAAACGACCGTGGTCGGAGAAGTGGTGTTCAATTTGTAAGTCACCCTCTCACAATACGAGGGACTGCAAATCGAAGGCTAAGAACCCTCACTTCGCAGCATGTCAAGTGACTTCCAAGGAGGTTGTCACAGAAAATGCCAAGGTCAACAAGGAAGCTCGCCACCAGGAGAGCTCACTCAAGTCCGGCACTAGAAAATCTAGGACAGGGAAATGGTGCAACCAATGCAAGTCGAATACGCACAATGCTATTGACTGCAGGGGAAAGTCAGGAGACACTCAATTCGTCGGGTGCCCCGGGAAACCTAAGGTGGAGCCCACCGAACAGGTCGAGGCCGAGGAAGAGACTCCAGACCAGGAAAAACCACCTGTAGTGGAATTGGTAGAGGTTAACGGTCGTCAAGTGGAGTGTTTATACGACACAGGACTGGACGGGGAGGCCGTGATTTCTGCGGATCTGGTACATCCAGAACAATTCACAGGTGAGACCATGGAGATACAGCCTGCACAGAAGAGTGCTGTAGTCATGAAGTTACCCATTGCTAATGTGGAGATTCGGTCAAGGTACGTCACCGGCACCATCAAGGCCGCTGTATTGACCGATCCCATTTTTCCAGTAATCCTAGGTTGCCGGTATGTCTTTCTGGGAATGCCCAGGGAGCCAATCCATGTGGGAGCAATGCAGAGTCGCTCTCAGACGAAAACGGAAGAGGCAGACGCAATTGTGACTAACCCAATGCCGGGGGAGCTACGAACTGCCCAGAGTGAGGATGATACTTTACGTCCTTAGCTACAGAAAGCTGCAGAAAAGTGCTGATCCACCAGGACGGGGGCAGTACTACATGAAGAATAGGATACTCTACAGGAGAGCAGGAAGGGGAGACAACCTATACGGTCAGTTGGTCGTCCCGAAAGCTCACCGGTCCCAGATTCTTCATATGGGGCATACCATCTCCTTTAGTGGACACATGGGTATTGCCGCCACCATGCAGCGGATTTCCTGCCATTACTATTGGCCGGGAATGACAGATGATGTGCGTCGGTATGTGAAGTCATGCCCTGAGTGCCAGAGGGTGGCACCGAAACACTGGACAGCACCGGTGGTGTTGGGTGAGATGCCCATCATGAACTCTCCTTTCGAGAGGGTAGCCATCGATATCGTGGGTCCACTTCCCAGGACTAGGAAGAGGAACATGTATATACTCACAATGGTGGATTGCTGTACAATGTGGGGTGAGGCTATACCGTTGACCACGATTGACTCGAAACGAGTGGCGGGTGCACTGATGGAGGCCTTTACCAGATTAGGTTTTCCGGATCAAATTCTGACGGACAATGGATCTCAGTTTTGTGGAAAACTCATGGAGGAGGTATTTAGGGTGTTTCACTCTAACCACATACATACCAGCCCTTACCACCCTCAAGCCAATGGACAAGTAGAGCGTTTCAACGGCACGTTGATGACAATGCTCAAGAAACTAGCGCAGGAAAAACCTGATAGGTGGGATGAATATATCCCAGCAGCCCTTTTTGCCTATCGGGAAGTTCCTCATGGCTCAACCGGACTACCACCCGCTACGTTGCTGTTTGGTCGTCCAATCAAAGGACCGTTGGAAGCCATGTTGAGGAGTTGGACTGAAGAGGGGACGTCAGAAGAAGTGATCTCATCCTATAAATACGTGGAGGAACTGAAAGAAAAACTCCACAAGGGATGGACTCTGGCAAATCAAAACTTGAAAAAGGCCAGGAAAAGACATGCGGCTTACTACAACCGTAGGTCTAAAGAAAGATCTCTAGAGGTGGGAGATAAAGTCTTGTTGCTACTCCCAACGGGAAACAACAAACTGGAGATAGGTTGGCAAGGACCATTTCCCGTGGAAAGGGTGATATCCAGAACCAACTATCAGATCCGGATCCGGGGAAAGTCGAAGATTTTCCATATCAATCTCTTGCGGAAATACGAAGAGAGACCCGGAGACAAGGCAGCTCACCTCATGGCAATGGCAGTTGCAGTGGAGACTGAAGTGGGAACCAGCGAGGGCAGGGAATATCCCTTAGGTACACCAGGAAACCTATAGGGATGTGCAAGTGAACCCTGATCTGACCTCCAGGAGAGGGAAAGGATAACCCAGGTTCTCAAGTCTCATAAGGAGATACTGACTGATAAACCAGGACGAACGAGGTTGGTTGAGTTCGAGATGACTTTGACCACACAGGAGCCTGTTCGTCAAAAGGTTTACCCAGTGCCATTCTCTAAAGAAAAGGCCCTGGAGGAGGAAATACAGAAACTGCTGGAGGATGACGTGATTGCACCATCCACATCCCCATACAATGCAGGGGTAGTTTTGTTACGGAAACCAAGTGGAGAACACCGGTTGTGTATAGACTACCGACTTCTGAACAGTCACACACAATTTCAGGTGGAACCTTTGCCGAATCCAACTCAGTTATTCGCTAGGCTCCATAAGGCTCGGTACTTTTCAAAGGTGGATCTGAGTCGGGGGTACTATCAGATACCAGTCAAACCGGAGATTCGACCACTGTTGGCTTTCAGTACACCCAGTGGACACTACGAATTCAAGGTCATGCCCTTTGGACTCAGCAATGCACCCTAGTGTGTTTACACGCATGATGAGGACTTTACTAGATCCGTTACAGGATCCGTCCATCATCTCATTCATGGATGATATTCTGATTTCCAGTGACAGCTTGGATGACCACTTACAATCCTTGGAGAGAGTGTTTAATAGGACTCAAGGAAGCAGGGCTTACCTGCTCGTCCAACCAAGTGCATGATTGGTTACCAGACTCTGGAATTTCTAGGTCACACCATCACTCCAGGACACATTGTCCCAGAAGAGAAGAACCTGGAGAAAATCAGAAATGCACCAAGGCCAAAAACGAAGAAGGATGTGCGATCTTTTCTCTCGTTGTGTGGGTTCTATCACAAATTTATCCCACATTTCACTGAACTGGGAGCTCCATTGACGGAAACCTTGAAAAAGGGATTCCCGGACCAAATCATTTGGACACCAGAATGTGAGAATGCCTATAGTCAGTTAAAGGAGGCCTTGGTCAGCAAACCTGTATTACAGCTCCCTGACCTTTCCAAACCATTTGTGTTGAGAACGGATGCGAGTGCGATTGGAATTGGGGCAGCCTTGTTACAGGAAGGAAAAGACGATGCTTCGGTTTTGAAACCTGTAGCATACGCAAGTAAGAAACTTCTACAGGCGGAGAGGAATTATTCAACCGTCGAGAGAGAGTGCTTGTCCCTCGTATGGACAGTGCAAAAATTCCAGCCATATTTGTATGGAGTTAAGTTTCGAGTCCAGTCGGATCATCAGCCCCTGATGTTCCTGGCTACTTCTCAGAAGCTCAACGCCCGTTTGATGCGGTGGTCGTTGTTACTTCAACCCTATAACTTCACAGTGGAGTACATTCCTGGGAAGGAAAATGTTGGAGCGGACTTCTTGTCAAGACACCCAGCTCCTGAAGAAGAAGAATGAATCATCTGGATTAAACTCACGGTGGAGAAGAGTGAGATGGACTACTCTCTTAAGAGGGGGCCTATGTCACAAAATAAAACCTTGCGTTTACCCAGTTGATTATTATAGAGGCTTTCTGATTAAACGGACTATCTGCCAGCGACAACTATTTTAACTAACAGTAAAAACAAATCGGATGTCAAAATCCCAGGACAATATTTGTAGCTGCACGTGTACATCTGGTCGACGGATTGGGACTACTCGGTGGTGAGTGAGACAAGGTCCCTGCATCGCTTTGACAGTTTGTCAACATTTGAATACAGATGGAACCCGTGGGATCATGGTTAGCAATCGGATGTCGGCCATCACATGTCGGGCAAAATTAACAGTTGCAGATGTGTAGGGGAAGTGAATGAGCTGAATCATACATCGCTTTGACAGATTATAAACAAGTCGGATTGGAAGCGGAAGTACTCAGCTCGGAAGAAAACAGTCCATCTGTCAATTTATAGTTTCCGGACGTAAAGAAGATTGGCAGCTTGTTTGGGAAAACTGTTGTTGGGATCATACAGTAACTCGTTAGTTTGTTGGGGGAGTCTAAACAACTGATGACAACTTTGACATTGATGGAGCCAGGGAAAATCGATTCTTGACAATGGATGATATGTCCAAATAACACCTGTGTGGACCGGAAGAATACTGTCACGTGACCAATTTTAGGTTTTGCCAAAAACCAGGATTGGAGAGGACAGTTGAAGTCACACCTTGGATTTTAGCAGACGTGCTTCGGCGCTGTGGTTCTGATGGGAAAATGTCTACCGTGTGCAAATTGAGTTAATTTAATTTTACACATGCCTGTCATGGCAAGAGTGGATGTAATTTGATCTAACTGCAGTGTTGCCTAAGGTCCCTCTGGTTGGAATGAAGAACACGGAACTCAGGAAATATCCGATCCCGGATAAAGTTTGGCGCAGGAAGATTGGCCAGCAACTTTACAACAGAGCTTATGCTATAGGAAGATGATCAACATTGCTCAGTGGAGCTGAATGATATATGTATCCTACAGGATAAATACCGAATGAGTTTAGGTCATACCAGTTTTAACACACCAGTAGTGATGGATATTCAGTTCACTTATGACTAGAACAAAAATAAAGGACTCTATTGGAGTATAGACAATAACTGTTTAATAGTGAGAACTAGAGAACATTTAGCAAGAGACAAAAAGTCCTGTTCATAGGACAGTGTTCCATGTTTGTTTCACCGCGCCGGAATTATGAAGCCGGAGTTTCTATAAACTGTTAGGAACAGTTGCGTTAGGAACAATAATAGTTTTTTTCCACGGATTATAAATTTACATGGGATTCAGATCTCATGGTCATCAAGGTTCCTGGAAGAGGACATGTCTGGAGAGAAGGATACGACTTCGGTGAGGTCTAGTGTACTGAGTCTTGTGATGTCGTGTAATCCTTGCCATGATGTGTACACTATGATCCTGAACTTTGAAGGCTGACATATACATTTATGTTATAATACACGACACACATTTTCTTCGCACACACCTCTCATATACGTCACACTTTTCTTTTAATAAATTAATCTTTATTAATTTTTAGAAGCAAGAGTTGTTGAGTATGTTGCGTTGGGGAAGTATGAGAGGGGGCATAGTACGACAGTGAGAGAGTGATAGGAAGGTGTCCACGGGCTGATGGAGTGTGTTGGACGGAAGCTGGTGGATTCTCCAGGATATTGATAAGGGAAAAAATATTATAATGTGGGTGTTGACTCTCTTCACTCCAGGGACGACACTTTAAGGAGGACACGACAAATATGAACATGTGATAAACAACACGGCTACATAACAATAGTATCATCAAACAGGCGTCTACTGTAGAATATGAACATGTGATAAACAACATGGTAACGTAACAATAGCATCATCAAACAGACGTCTACTGTAGAATATGAACATGTGATAAACAACACGGCTACATAACAATAGCATCATTAAACAGACGTCTACTGTAGAATATGAACATGTGATAAACACGGCTACATAACAATAGCATCATCAAACAGACGTCTACTGTAGAATATGAACATGTGATAAACAACATGGTAACGTAACAATAGCATCATCAAACAGACGTCTACTGTAGAATATGAACATAACAACACGGCCACATAACAATAGTATCATGTATGACACATAGAACGTCCGCTTCAGAATATGACCATCGTCAGAGAACGTATAGTCCATAAGGTGATTGTAAGAGATAGTATATTTACTGTTTAATATGATCTGAGGACACAACAGACATCTCTATAATACTATCAAAGTACAGAAGCAGCCGCAGTGTGGTATAGTGGTGTGTTGGCTTGCCTGGCAAGACAGTGGTCCGGTTTCAATCCCCAGCAAAGACAGGCTTATTTATTACAACCTGTACGCCTCTACAAACTCTACAACTACCGATCGACCACGACCAGCAACTCAAACGACCGACTGCCCCATCAACCTGTCGACCGATCAATCAAACCACCGGCCCAGAAACCCGTCAAGAGAGCAACTAGCAAAAGCGCCCACTAACCAACCAGCAATCAACCACCAACCGACGCAGCCACCAACATGCCAACCAACAAACTAACCGACCGACCACCCGTTTATACGCAAGTAATACACTGGTGATATTTTATTGTAGATGCTGTCTCCTTTGGGTGGGGCTGTCTTTGGGTGGGCATCTTTTTGGGTGAGCCACTCTTTAGGTGAGCCACTCTTTGGGTGGACATCTTTTATGGTGGGCCACTCTTTGGGTGGGCAAATCTTTGGATGGACATCTCTTTGGGTGGGTCATACTTTTGGGTGGCCACTCTTTGAGTGGACCACTCTTTGGGTGGACATCTCTTTGGGTGGGCCTCTCTTTGGGTGGGCCTCTCTTTGGGTGGGCCTGTCTTTCTGTGAGCCTCTCTTTAGGTGGACATAAATCTTCTAGGACTGAAACAGCTCAAGGACATGTTCTGTTACCGTCATCCCTACGCCAGTGATTGTACTGGACCCTCAGATTCACACATTCGGAATGTTGCAGTCATCGAATGTGGGCCAGACTTGGGCTGCCAGACTAACAACCATGACCTGGAAGAGGCGGGTAAAGTAGAACATTATGTGCAACCATATGAACATATCTGAGGTCGCTTTGGGGTCACGGTTAGACCGTGACGCTGATAATGGCATGGGCGCTGTGGGCACCGATTCCATTCCAGTCTCAATAGAAGAGTGGCAATGAGAACATCGTGACAACATGAAAGATCCGGGGTAGAACAGGCTCAGGCAGGCCGTGAGAAATGCTGGGTGGTCGAAGACGGTGCCATTGAAGAGTATCATCAGCAGAAATAATTCAGAACACTGTGGGACCAGATTTGAGGAGATATGATCGCTCACGCCATTTTGCAGGCTACACAATGATAATGATGATGAAACACCTCGGCATCATATGAACTTTACCCTTGCGTCCGGTAACCCTGGACGTGCGTAGTTGGGGCCTCACTGGAAACGTCAGTAATCAGAGTTGGCAACTGCTCCCAGACGGCAGCATTGCACACAGGCGTGGGACTACTGCACACTGCCCGCTCTTTAACGTTACCAATCCAGAGCATGCTGTCTTCCTTTTTACACTCTTCGTATTCCTCCGTTTTCCATCATCTGTTCCCTGAGAGACTGCCTGTCTCTCCGCTCTACACAGAAACAGTTTCAGTAAGAATCGCCTGTAACAGAGTTTATCAGTTCATGCCTTGAAATCCACGACTGCCTGTGCAATTTCCCGCCACATCTTTCAACGCCCGCGCGCTCCCCAGGAAGCACTGTGTTAGACATGCGCAGGAAATGTGAATTGTGGAAATGAATGAACGTTAAACAGACGAAACGAAGCCGAGAGCTGGAGAGAGGAGGGGTTGATAGATGACTCCCGTCAATATGTGAGAGGAACAAAGC
This sequence comes from Cepaea nemoralis, assembly GCA_014155875.1. Taxonomy (NCBI): domain Eukaryota; kingdom Metazoa; phylum Mollusca; class Gastropoda; order Stylommatophora; family Helicidae; genus Cepaea; species Cepaea nemoralis. The sequence goes on along the minus strand of JACEFZ010013881.1, from coordinate 4,092 downwards.
GCCAATTCTATTACTGTTTATATTCACAGAGAAGAGGTGAACAAGAGAAGTATGTGTGTGGAGGAGGGAGTGGTGAAACAAAGTCAGTGAAACAAAAGAGAAGTGCACCATGCTGATTCAATTATTGTTAATAGAGCTGTAACGGGGGAGGTGTGGAAGGACACAGAGAGGGGACGCAAGAGGGAGGAGAATACAAGAGGCAGTGAGAGATTAACCTCTTTAATTATGGTTGGAAATCAAACACACAAAGCTGACATGTCAGGGCTGTTTATATTTGCCAAGTTGGAGATTAGGGAAACTGCGGACATTTTGGGCGGCGAGAGAAGGGGAGAAACAATACAGTGGCAGAGAAGGAGAATGCTGGAAAATAACAATATATTACTGTTTGTATTTGCTGTCAGAGAGAGAGAGAGAGAGAGAGAGAGAGAGAGAGAGAGAGAGAGAGAGAGAGAGAGAGAGAGAGAGAGAGAAAGCGAGAGAGGAGGGGGCAGTGGGTTACTCTGTTTAAGTTTACGGGGGAAAATATCGATCGATTATTTACGTGAAGTAGTAGGCGGGAGGGACAGGAAGAGATGATGTGAGAGGAGCTAGAGAGAAAGGAAGAGAATATAAGGTAAGTAAGAGAAAGAGAAGCGATGGCGAGAACGGGAAATGGACAGAGCAGAAATGTAAGAATGTATGAAATGACGGAAGGAAGGAAGGAAGGAAGGAAGGAAGGAAGGAAGGAAGGAAGGAAGGAAGGGAGGGAGGAAGGAAGGAAGGGAGGGAGGAGGAGGAGGGAGGAAGGAAGGAAGGAAGGAAGGAAGGAAGGAAGGAAGGAAGGAAGGAAGGAAGGAAGGAAGGAAGGACTAAAGGGGAAAAAAGGACAATAGAGAAGAAGACATCAGTGAGAGAAACAGTGACAGAGAGAGAGGGGGGGGGGGCGGAGGAGAACAGTGAGAAAAAAAAATACACCCAACAATGAGAGAAACAGATAAGTATGCAATGGTGTGAGAAACAGAGAAATAGGCAACAGTGAGGGGAAAAGAGAAGCGGGAACGAGAGAAACCGAGAAATGGGCAACAGTGAAAGTGGCACACAAAGAGACAATAGAGATTATAACCGGCAAGCAGGAGAGCAGGTTGTGGAAGGCACAAGGGATGAACGAGAAGTGGCAAGAGCCAGATAGGAATATAAAAGGAAAATACAATGGCAAAGAAAGCCACCGAGAAAAAGATGCAAGACGAGGAGAATCGAGGAAATAACAAGAGAGAGAGAGAGAAAGGTAAAATACGGGGAGAATCGAGTGAACACGAGAGTTTTAGAAAGATGCAAGAGTGAAAAAAAGATGCAAGATTAAGAGAAAGGCTAGAGGGAAAATGAGAGACGGCAAAAAGAACGAGGGATAGAGGAAACCGAAGCAGGAGACACAACGGAGGGGGGAGACCTAAGTTTGGGTCATGTAGATAGGAGTCCAGACAATGGTAGAAGACACACAAGAGTCAGAGTGGCGGAGGCAGGGGAGAAGGAGGCGACACGCGAGAGATAGAGAGAGGGATAAATAAGCAGAGGAGGAATAACGAAAGTTTGACAGTAACAGAGAAGAAATACAGAGAGACGAAGTAATGAAACCAATGAATCGTGATATAGCGTGCAAGGTGAACACAATGTAGCTTTCGATTCCACACCCAACCACACCTCCCCAACCTATCCACACATCCCTCACGATAAGTAGCAAACAATTTGTTTTTTCAAATTTTCCTTTTCTCTTCATTGGTCTCATTTTTTTTTTTTAATGCAACCCTAGACTGCGCAGTTCGCGGCGACTGCACTAGCCAGGCGGTCTTAATTCCTCAGGCGCAAGGTTATAAAGGCAGCAGATGATAGTTTTGTGTGTGTGTGTGTGTGTGTGTGACAGTGACGAAGATCATCATCAATGCACTCCGTACAGGTCCACAGGTGCTCCAGTCTCCCCCGTAACATCCCCACCAACGTATACCGACTGATCATAGCAGTTCTGTGTTGGTTAACTCAAGGTGGTATGCCCCTGTGAAGAAGTTCATGTCTCTCGAGTCCTCTCTTCACTTCCATCTGGTTCACTCTGGACAAGGAAGCAGATTCTCAAACTCCATCTGTCTATCCTTCATCTCTTATGGCATTGGGGATGTCTGGCCCAAACATTGTCCTACCCTCCTCTATTACCACCATGTTTGCCAAAAGACCAGCTCGCTCGTTGCTTTTCACGCCTGAGTGACCCAGTATATAGATTAAAGTTATCTGAACTAACTGTGATGTGCTCACTGAGTGGAGCCACACATGAGGTGAGTCAGGACCTTGGGCATGCTCGTTGAATCGCCCAGAATACATGCGTGTCAATACTTGTACACGCCGAGCCAATTCAGGACACTGATTACAACCCGTGTTTCTATCGTCGGGCAGCTTGTTATCACGGCAATCGTGTATCGGCGTACCCAATAGGGCTCATGGCATGAAACTGGTCATTTACTTTACATGCACAGGGCATGCATAAACAACATACATACACGTGCATTCACCATACACACACAGACAGACAGACATATTCTACCAACCTACACAGAGCGCAAGGGAGAAGGAAGACACACAGAAAGCAGACGGACAATCAGAATCTATCAACCTACAGAGAGAGAAGCAGGCGGGCGGGCAGACAGACAGGCGGGCGGGCAGGCGGGCGGGCAGGAAGGCAGGCAGACAGACAGACAGGCAGCCATACACACATACATAATCTACCAACAGACACATAGATAGAGAGAGAGGGTGAAAGGGAGAGAGAGAGAGAGAAAGCAGTAGAGAGAAAGAGCGAGGCAAACAGAAGACAGCTCATCAAGGCTAGACTACAGAATGTTGTAACAGTGCTTGCCCACATCTCACGAAGCGGAAGTGGGGCATCTCGCTGCTGTAAATGTCTGCCAATCTGCCATCAACAAGGATCCCATGTGGACACCACACTTCCGGCACGCGCCAACAACAATTAACCCTCCCTAACCAAACATCTTGTTCTACGCCAGTTATGTTTTAGCCACAACTTGTGCGATACAGAGATCTTATTGTAGTATGGTCTGAGGCAGACAATTTTAACATAGTCATTGTAATAAATCTGGTTAAAATAGTAATTGTGATAGCTCGCTTCAAAACTACATCATGTTTTGATTTTTATTTTTATTTTTTGGTTAATGTTGTGCAAGTCCTTGTATGTGATTTTGCAGTCAACCCCTGTATTTATGTCTGTGATTTACTTGGCAATTTCTTATCCAGTGGTTTGCTAAAGCGTTTTTTTAAAAAAAAATCTGAATCAATGCAGCGCGCACGATAAGTTCCCAAATGGGCCGAGGCTGACTGCCAACCTGTGACTCGGCGAGTTGTGAAGATGCGTTTATTACTTCTATGCATGCCAATCAATACCTTACATTAACGGGGTTGTTGGTTCCACACCTCACCCTCCTCTCCCTCACATACACTCTCTCTCTCTCTCTCTCTCTCTCTCTCTCTCTCTCTCTCTCTCTCTCTCTCTCTCTCCATTGGTGTCATCTCCGTCTATTACATGAATTACCATAAGCATTGAAGATTGGCCAATCAACCATGTGTACATGTGGATTAGGGCCGCAGACAGCAGATCACGTACTCCAAGACTGCCCAAAATGCGACGTATCTAGGCAAACCTTCTGGCCCAGAGAAACAAGAGTCGAAGATAAACTCTAGGGACAACTGAGTGGAGTTAAACAGAAATAACAGTGCAGTTCGCATAAGGGACAACATTGAAGATATAGACACATTTCAACAACGAAATCAGAAGACATAAGCAGTGGATAGTATGATGATTTCTCTGTAATTTGAAAGCTGTCGTGGACCTAATGGGGGTTTTCTTTATTGGCAATGTGGGGGTCGTCGTCGACGCCAAACTTATGTTGATGTTTTCTCTATCGCAATGTGAGAATGGTCGCTTATAGTGCCTAGTAATCTGGTGTTTTCTCTATTGCAACATGAGAATGGTCGCTCATGGTGTCGGTACTTTTGCTTTCTTTCACCCCAAACATACTTTGCCAGCTATATTTAGCAGTTCCACCCGCTCATGTT
>JACEFZ010013880.1:45000-62338 GCA_014155875.1 Cepaea nemoralis | reverse complement strand
GAAGGAAAAAGGGAAAAGAAGAAAAAGGGGAGGAGACGGGGAACAGTCGAGGAGAAGGAAGGAGAGAAGAGGGAAAAAGAAAGGGGGAGAAGAAAGCGAGGGGAGAAGAAGAAAAAAACATGGGGGAGAAGGGGGAAAAAGGAGTAGAGGAAAAAGAAGAAACTTTAAAAGAAGAAGCAGAAGAGGACGAAGAAGGAGAAGAAGAGGAAGACAAAAAAGAAAAGGAAGGAAACTCAGACATTTGAGTTTAAATGTTAAAGAACAATTCTTAGAATACCACTCACCAAGACAAAGAAACACACAACAGATCGAAGAAAACTAGCCCGCAAACAATATCCTGTCTCAGAAACTGAAATACTTTGCCTACATAAAGCGTCCCAGTGGCTTGGGAAGACCAGGAAAGAAAAGCATAGATCGGGAAGTAGAGGAAGGGGTCGACTAGCACGGCAATGAAAACATGAACTTGAGAACTGCGTGAAGCAGAAGAAATAACCAGAGATGTAGCATCTCTTCGGCGGGCCGTGTTTAGAGGGACGTTCTGTGAAGGATCTGCTTAATGATGATGTTTTCTAAATGATATATTTCAACCTTTAGCGGACAGTATTATTACATTTGGTATATTTCACTGGCCGTTTTGACAGACGATAGTTTGTTACGTTGTGTTTCTAACAAGGCATACTAACATCCTATTGAGGTAGCGAATGTTATACCTCACCATATCTTAGCACAAAGTCTGGGCTGATGTGTCGAGACCATGTTTTGCCCATGCAACATGATCCCTCTCCCGTCCTGGCTAGTTTACTCCAGAGGAAAGGTAGCAACAATACGCCTGGAACAAGACAAGCTTCAGAAGCTGACGGATCAGCAAAACAATGCTCTAACAGCTCGCCTGTCATAGCTTCCATCCTAGACCAGTTGCCGACCAAGGCTTAGGACCTGGTCTGCCCTACCATGACATTTAAACTTTAGTTTGCAATTCCTCGCACTAGGATAAAGCTTGTGCCTCCCAATTGCACTGCTCCGCCGGAAGCCGTTGTCATAATGTGGGGTGTCGGGTTTGGAGAGTGCCACCCAACATTCGGAGCTAACAGAAAGCAGGTAGTAGCGTCTGCTGTCATTACGGTAGCTCAGTCATATCTGACTAAGGCCTGACTTTCTGACATATTTATAGCATGAATATGTAATTAACACTGACACTTTTTCCCCCCAGACTCTACGTGTCTGTCCGACTGATGTTCGCCATAGCTATTCTGATTACCTACAACATTCAGTTCTATGTGCCAATCACAATCACCTGGCCGAAGATTGATCCTCACATAACAAGAGACGACTTCAGAAAATATGGGGAATACATGTTCCGTATCTCAATTGTTTTAATAACATGTAAGTATGGAATATGACTTCTTTTAGAATAAATAACACACACACACACACAACACACACACACACACATACACACCCACCCACCACCCACACACACACACACACACACGCACACACACACACACACACGCACGCACGCACGCACATCAACACACACAAGCACACAAGCATACACCCACCCACCCCGACACACACACATACACACATGCACGCACAACAACGGACGCACAAACACGCACACATACACACAAACGTATACACAGATGGGAGACGTATTATGACAATTAAATGTAGAATACCCTAAGATATGGCACATGACATCAAGAGACTGAAATACCAAATGTGTAATCAACTAAAGACAGGAGACACTTGTGCATGTGACTGTGGAACTGGTAAAATGACAGCTAGACGTTTGTTGCAGGAGTGCCCAACGTATAAACCGGTGCCCATGCACTTCAACAGTTCTGACCACTGTGGCGTGGCGGACATACAGGTCTCGGCGCTCAAAATCGTGCGCATCTCACCATGTGATCGCAAGACGTTGAAAAACCGCCTCTATCTTCAAGTTGGGGACAGCTCTCCCTTCACGGCCCTTAATGTCCAACATAATTTCATTTAACTTCCAACTCTCCCACTCCCTTTCTCCCCCCCCCCCCCCGGCAGCTGTATAGCCCACTAGTATAACGTGATGGCGTATCTTTTACAGAGCGTTGCCATCATCCTTAGCATTACTTTTGCCGTTAGTGATTTTTTGGCAAGTTTGCGTTCGGTGGTTTGTCATTGCTTTCTGAGCACCGGTACTCATGCTAGTCCTATGCTAACCAACACAGGGCGTACTGCATTCCAAGCGCCCACCAACTGGGTATGCGGAATTGCGAACTAAAACCTTCTCCACAGAGCCGGCTTTAGTTCACTGCTAATTCACCCTTCACCGTTTGCCCACATGGGTGTCTCCCCCCCCCCCCCCCCCATCGGGCGTCTTAGCCAATCCCTGTTACCCATCGATCCGTTTCAAACCACACATCCGGCCGTTTCCACACTCACCAAACGGCTAGCGCTTAGACACATTCAACCAAGACATGATTCAGCTAAGTAACCTCTGTATTTTCAATGTAGTGATTATTTTATTAGTTTTGTATTTGTTTGTGTTGTTTTGTTCTGTGCTGACGAAGTCTTTGGCCGCAACGTCCATTTTGTTTCTTGTAATCGTGTTCTAGTAGAAGCTCACAATCTACTTATCGTTTTTGGTAATTCATTCAATCGAGATGAGGAAACGAGTTCTTAAGAGTTATATTATATCGAGCCTTGCCTGCCTGCCTGCCTGCCTGCCTGTACACACACATACACACACACACACACACACACACACACACACACACACACACACACACATAAACATTCACACACGTGTGCGCGCACACTCTAACACACATACACAAAAACAAAAACACACAGACACATATTATGTTTGAAATAATTTGGAAAAAAAACAGAACACAAACAGTTCATATATATCCCACCCCGTATGACTCGGAGTATTTTGTCTTCTGGCAGTTGGGTCGCCGCGGCAGTGCCACACATTGACCTACTAATCTCCTCAATCGGAGCTGTTGCCTGCTCGTTTCTGGCCCTGATCTTGCCAGCATTTATCGAATCGTGACCCTGGCAATGGAGGAGCAACCCGATCCCGAAGATCGTTCTTGTCAAGGATGCGTTGATATTTCTGTTTGGCGTGTTTGGCACTGTTATTGGGACGTATACATCCATGAAAGCAATTGTCGAAACCTTTAGTGGAATGGGGATAAGTTTATGTTAACAGCATAATGGAGATGATTCTATCAAAAGTATGACGTAGCGATTAGACAGCCTTCTTAGCATGTAAACAACGTAACAACTACAAGAACAACACTGATATACTACGTTAAAATCATAAAATAGATATGAGCTAGAAGGTCCTTTGTATTTAAGAGTAAACAAATCGAACTGAATAATCAAGCGGAAAAAAGTAAAATTTTCCCTTCGCTCACACATGATCTAATACGTCACTTCCGGTCATCTGACACAATAGCTCGTTGCGATCAGCTTAATTTTTATCGCACCAGGATTCAGTTTGGTTTGCGATAGCATTTGATTCATAATATCTCATTCAGCTAAGTGACATGTATATATTTCTCATATACACCTTATATCAGTATAGCGGGCGTGTTGGTGTGATTGTTAACATGTTACGCTGATAATGGCATGTCGGGCTATGGTTCGAAGTAAGCCCCTATCGTCAGTGCTTGCACTTTTGTAAAGATGACTTGTGATTGTATTTTTATAAAGATGACTTGTGACTGATTGATTGATTGATTGATTGATTGATTTAGGAACCGACATCACAGCATTCGCGGCATTCCCATAAACGCTCCGTCTCCATCCTCAGCAGCCAGCGAAGAGTTCTAAACACCAATAGTATCAGTAGCAATCTTAATTATATGTCCGTCTCGCCTTTCCTCTGAGCGTCGAGCGTCGGCCAGATCCCATCGTCACTCCTCGTTGTCTCATTCTGGCCAGACCATGGTGATCCTTTGCTCCTCCGAGGTGTGCACGTGCTCCCACAAGGCCGCAATCACGTCTGCCTTGCCATGTATCAATACTCCACCAAGTTCTTTTGTGACTGCATTTTTGTAAAGATGACTTGTGGTTGTATATTTGTAAAGATGACCATTGTCCGGGGTGAAGTCAAAGGAAGTTAAACTTATCACCAAACTAACAATATTTAAATCTTGCGTAAAATGAGAACTTCTTCAGAAACACGGAGTAAGATAATAAGCTAGAAACATTCCTTAATTGGCACCTCTGCACATAAACGAAGGACTAACATGGTATGGCAGAGTCACAAAAGAGGAGCTGATGGAGTTTACTAACCAAATGCCAGCAAATCTAGAGCGGGGAGAAACGATCATGTTTCATGGACAGCCATACAGGGAGAATACTGGAAAGCATCATCACCATCATGTGCTGTACCGATATGCCTGGGTGGTCATGTTTCGCCATCTCACACGATCACCGGAGTCGTGGATCAGCTCAGTGTTCTTGTCTCTACAAAACCAGGTATTTACTTCTCTGCCGTTCCCTTGTTCTCCCCCCCCCCCCCTAAATCTTGCCAGTTGTCACCGAGTTCTCCAATTTATTTCTTCTCACAATGTTTCCAAACATTGTGACCATCTAAGTCTTATTTCTCTAATCAATTACGGTTTTCATTTGTTTCTTGCCGGACTTGGTCATTAGTTGTTCTGTCTGTCCATGGTATTTTTTGCATTTCCCTCAGAAACCACATACCCACAACAATCATATGTTTATTCAGCTGGAAAATAGTGTCACCAAAAAGCCGTTTCCGGAACGCAGAAGACAAACGAAATAGAGAAAAACCTAAAACACCAGGAGAAGCGAATTAGAGACAGACTTGGAATAATACTGGGAGAACATAGAGAGAGCTGCATGGGATAGCAAAGGACGGAGTTGGTTGAGAGTCAAATCCTCCACTAGAGAAGCAGTGTGAAGGAAAGACAATATGAACCTTTCATTAGGGGAGATAACCTGAGAATAAGTTCAAGGGGAAGCTACCTTAGCAGTTTTAATGGAGATGAAGGAGAGACAACATTGTTTTGTTGCTTTCGCTCACTTTGAATTCAGCGTAGTTCTTATACATGCTAGTACAGTGTTCTCAACCTTTTTTTGCCCGTGCCCCCCTTCACCACATTTTAGAAACGTCATTTCCTTCCCCCCCCCCCTTTCCTATAAAAAATTTGGCCCGTGTCACCATTCACCATATTTTCCAAATGTGTAATCAACTAAAGACAGGAGACACTTGTGCATGTGACTGTGGAACTGGTAAAATGACAGCTAGACGTTTGTTGCAGAAGTGCCCAACGTATAAACCGGTGCCCATGCACTTCAACAGTTCTGACCACTGTGGCGTGGCGGACATACAGGTTCGGCGCTCAAATCGTGCGCATCTCACCAATGTGATCGCAAGACGTTGGAAAACCGCCTCATCTTCAAGTTGGGGACACTCTCCCTTCACGGCCTTAATGTCCAACATAATTTCATTTAACTTCCAACTCTTCCACTCCCTTTCTCCCCCCCCCCCGGCAGCTGTATAGCCCACTAGTATAACGTGATGGCGTATCTTTTACAGAGCGTTGCCATCATCCTTAGCATTACTTTTGCCGTTAGTGATTTTTTGGCAAGTTTGCGTTCGGTGGTTTGTCATTGCTTTCTGAGCCACCGGTACTCATGCTATCCTATGCTAACCAACACAGGGCGTACTGCATTCCAAGCGCCCACCAACTGGGTATGCGGAATTGCGAACTAAAACCTTCTCCACAGAGCCGGCTTTAGTTCACTGCTAATTCACCCTTCACCGTTTGCCCACATGGGTGTCTCCCCCCCCCCCCCCCCGCCCATCGGGCGTCTTAGCCAATCCCTGTTACCCATCGATCCGTTTCAAACCACACATCCGGCCGTTTCCACACTCACCAAACGGCTAGCGCTTTAGACACATTCAACCAAGACATGATTCAGCTAAGTAACCTCTGTATTTTCAATGTAGTGATTATTTTATTAGTTTTGTATTTGTTTGTGTTGTTTTGTTCTGTGCTGACGAAGTCTTTGGCCGCAACGTCCATTTTGTTTCTTGTAATCGTGTTCTAGTAAAGCTCACAATCTACTTATCGTTTTTTGGTAATTCATTCAATCGAGATGAGGAAACGAGTTCTTAAGAGTTATATTATATCGAGCCTGCCTGCCTGCCTGCCTGCCTGCCTGTACACACACATACACACACACACACACACACACACACACACACACACACACACACACACACACACACACACATAAACATTCACACACGTGTGCGCGCACACTCTAACACACATACACAAAAACAAAACACACAGACACATATTATGTTTGAAATAATTTGGAAAAAAACAAACACAAACAGTTCATATAATCCCACCCCGTATGACTCGGAGTATTTTGTCTTCTGGCAGTTGGGTTCGCCGCGGCAGTGCCACACATTGACCTACTAATCTCCCTCATCGGAGCTGTTGCCTGCTCGTTTCTGGCCCTGATCTTGCCAGCATTTATCGAAATCGTGACCCTGGCAATGGAGGAGCAACCCATCCCGAAGATCGTTCTTGTCAAGGATGCGTTGATATTTCTGTTTGGCGTGTTTGGCACTGTTATTGGGACGTATACATCCATGAAAGCAATTGTCGAAACCTTTTAGTGGAAGGGGGATAATTTTATGTTAACAGCATAATGGAGATGATTCTATCAAAGTATGACGTAGCGATTAGACAGCCTTCTTAGCATGTAAACAACGTAACAACTACAAGACAACACTGATATAACTACGTTAAAATCATAAAATAGATATGAGCTAGAAGGTCCTTTGTATTTAAGAGTAAACAAATCGAACTGAATAATCAAGCGGAAAAAAGTAAAATTTTCCCTTCGCTCACACATGATCTAATACGTCACTTCCGGTCATCTGACACAATAGCTCGTTGCGATCAGCTTAATTTTTATCGCACCAGGATTCAGTTTGGTTTGCGATAGCATTTGATTCATAATATCTCATTCAGCTAAGTGACATGTATATATTTCTCATATACACTTATATCAGTATAGCGGGCGTGTTGGTGTGATTGTTAACATGTTACGCTGATAATGGCATGTCGGGCTATGGTTCGAAGTAAGCCCCTATCGTCAGTGCTTGCACTTTTGTAAAGATGACTTGTGATTGTATTTTTATAAAGATGACTTGTGACTGATTGATTGATTGATTGATTGATTTAGGAACCGACATCACAGCATTCGCGGCATTCCCATAAACGCTCCGTCTCCATCCTCAGCAGCCAGCGAAGAGTTCTAACACCAATAGTATCAGTAGCAATCTAATTATATGTCCGTCTCGCCTTTCCTCTGAGCGTCGAGCGTCGGCCAGATCCCATCGTCACTCCTCGTTGTCTCATTCTGGCCAGACCATGGTGATCCATTTGCTCCTCCGAGGTGTGCACGTGCTCCCACAAGGCCGCAATCACGTCTGCCTTGCCATGTATCAATACTCCACCAAGTTCTTTTGTGACTGCATTTTTGTAAAGATGACTTGTGGTTGTATATTTGTAAAGATGACCATTGTCCGGGGTGAAGTCAAAGGAAGTTAAACTTATCACCAAACTAACAATATTTAAATCTTGCGTAAAATGAGAACTTCTTCAGAAACACGGAGTAAGATAATAAGCTAGAAACATTCCTTAATTGGCACCTCTGCACATAAACGAAGGACTAACATGGTATGGCAGAGTCACAAAAGAGGAGCTGATGGAGTTTACTAACCAAATGCCAGCAAATCTAGAGCGGGAGAAACGATCATGTTCATGGACAGGCCATACAGGGAGAATACTGGAAATCATCATCACCATCATGTGCTGTACCGATATGCCTGGGTGGTCATGTTTCGCCATCTCACACGATCACCGGAGTCGTGGATCAGCTCAGTGTTCTTGTCTCTACAAAACCAGGTATTTACTTCTCTGCCGTTCCCTTGTTCTCCCCCCCCCCCCCCCCCCCCCCCCCCTAAATCTTGCCAGTTGTCACCGAGTTCTCCAATTTATTTCTTCTCACAATGTTTCCAAACATTGTGACCATCTAAGTCTTATTTCTCTAATCAATTTACGGTTTTCATTTGTTTCTTGCCGGACTTGGTCATTAGTTGTTCTGTCTGTCCATGGTATTTTTGCATTTCCCTCAGAAACCACATACCCACAACAATCATATGTTTATTCAGCTGGAAAATAGTGTCACCAAAAAGCCGTTTCCGGAACGCAGAAGACAAACGAAATAGAGAAAAACCTAAAACACCAGGAGAAGCGAATTAGAGACAGACTTGAATAATACGGGGAGAACATAGAGAGAGCTGCATGGGATAGCAAAGGACGGAGTTGGTTGAGAGTCAATCCTCCACTAGAGGAAGCAGTGTGAAGGAAAGACAATATGAACCTTTCATTAGGGGAGATAACACTGAGAATAAGTTCAAGGGGAAGCTACCTTAGCAGTTTTAATGGAGATGAAGGAGAGACAACATTGTTTTGTTGCTTTCGCTCACTTTGAATTCAGCGTAGTTCTTATACATGCTAGTACAGTGGTTCTCAACCTTTTTTGGCCCGTGCCCCCCTTCACCACATTTTTAGAACGTCATTTCCCCCCCCCCCCCCTTCCTATAAAAAATTTGGCCCGTGTCACCATTCACCATATTTTCAGAACGTCACCCCCCCACCCTTTCATATTTCCTACCTAAAAATCCCCCCCACCCCTACACAGTATACGTAAAAATGGAAGGTAAATGTAATAGCATATACTAAAACAAGTCTAGACATCCACATAAAACGTGATTTGTGGGTCTACTTACTTTATAAAATGAGTTTTAGAAGGATGAGACGTACATAATTGTAAAGTATGAAGGGAAAAACAATATCAAGTAATCGGTTCTTGTATTAACGCGATCTTGAAATGGTCTTCATTCCCCCCTGGAAACCCTAAAATTCCCCCCTGGGGGGGGGGGGGGTGGGGGGGGGAATTCCCCACCGGTTGAGAACCACTGTGCTAGTACTTCTAGTGTACTGGGCTGATTTTTGTGTGTACTTTGCCTATTACCAGCGTCCCTTGCCATCAAGCGAACCCACTCCGACTTCCGAGTTACTTGTAATATTTTTCCCCAAAACAAGGACGAGAAGTCACTATTTTAGTGCATATGACGGTATAGGGGTTGAACTCGCTACCTCGACATCAGCACACTGGAAGTTTAAAAGCAAGTGCTTTTATCCATTTGGCCATGCTGGCCTTCTATAAAGGATGGAGCGGGAGGGAGTACATTCAGTGTTTTATGTGCAGAAAAGACACACAGAAAAACCAACGAGCAAGTTCTTAAATAAACAAATAAAAACTGTAAACGAATTAGAGAAATTAGACGTAGACAATCAAAGTTTTTTGGACATGTTATGAGAAGAAATAAATTGGAGAACTTGGTCAACTGCAAGATTAAGGGAAAAAAGAACAAGGGGAAGACAGAGAGACATGGCATGGTCGAGACAAGGACACAGAGCTGGTCCACGACTCTGGTGATCATGTGAGTTGGCGAAACATGACCGTCCAAGCTTATTGGCATGGCACATGATGATGGTGAGCAGTGAAAGACGGCGTGAAAGAACACGTAACACATGACACTATAACACCATATGTTTGAAGGTTTTTGTCAATAATAATACAATAATATTAGTGTTACAATTGCATTTTGCTGCCTAAGTAAACCTGTTTATCGTTGTCTGTTGCTGCTATTATTTTGGAGCCTACTTGATTTCGTCGTTTCCAAGATAGTTCCGGGTCCGATGCTGCTATTATAAGGATCCTGGATTTCTGAGTATCCCAGAAAGTTAGGTTTCAGATGTCGTTATTCTTAGGATCCTGGATTTCGTCGTATCGCCGAAAGTTCCGGATCCGATGCGGCTAGTCTAAGTATCCTGGATTTCGCCGTATCTCAGAAAGTGCGGTGTCAGATGTTGCTATACTAAGGATCCTGGATTTCGTCGTATCCCAGAAACTTCGGTGTCAGATGCGACTAGTCTATGGATCAATGAAAAGTGCTGTATCATAAGAATGCAATGTTTATTGTAAACATTATGAGTCCGTCGCTGTAAACAATCCATTAACTTCTCATTAAGGGACGGGTACCGAAACCTCTGGCACACGACTCCCCGCATCCCCACTTACTCTGAATCAAGCAAGTTATTACAGATACAATAATATTTATGTAATTGTTATTTATGAATGTAACTGTTGTTTAACTTTGACGTTTGGCTATACTGTAAATAAATATTTATTTGTATATATAATAAAAGGTATTTAATTGCGCATTGTTATTGGTTATTTAGGAAATTTGTCGCCGTTGTTGTTGTTGTTGTGGTTATCGTTGTTGTAGTCGCTGTTGTTTTGTTGTTGTTGTCGTTGTTATGGTGGTTGTTCTCGAAGCCAAGTCATTAATTATCCCCTAGATCATAAAGTTGGACATATGTGAGTAAATAGCAAGGATGTCGTTCTGCAACGACAACAGCAACAGAAACAGTAATAGCAGCAGTAGCAGCAGCACCACAAACAACAGCAACAACATAAATTGTTGCGATCTCGCATACCATCAACACAGAGCTGGGGCATAATAAGGGAATTCCCACACCTGTGTACGCCCAGACGCAATCCAAACTCGTTACACGGCTCCAGAACAACTGTGGAACTTTCATACACGTGTACGAAAGATTCAATGGTCATGACATACCAAAGATTCGATATGCTGATGATACAGTATTACTTTCCACAACACAGAATGGTATAGAAAATCTAATAACCGCAACCCAATTGAATAGTGAAAATCACAACAAAGATAATGCATACAGATAAAACTATTATGGAGAAAGAAATATATGTTAATGAGGGCAAATTGGAGGTGGTGGAAATTTCGAATATCTTCGGTCATTGATTACCAACAATGGTGACACAATGAAAGAAATTAAAAGACGAATACCTATTGCTCTTCAACGACTAAAACAACTGAATACACGGCGGAGTGGAATAGATAGAACTACAAAAATTGGATTTTTAAGAGCACGCATCTTTCCTATTGGAACATACGCCTGTGAGACCTGGACACTTACTAAACAAGCTAAACAGCGCATAAATGCCTTTGAATCTAAATGTAATATAGACGAGTTCTAAGAATATCTTGGATAAAGAAAAGAACAAATGCATCTATACATCAAGAGCTGAATATTGAAGAAGGTTGGCTATTAAAGACTATAAAACAAAGAAAATTTAAATATTTTGGTCACGAAAGTTTGGAGAGAACAATAATGGAGGGGTATATTATTGTCGTCACTGGGAAGAAGGAAATACGACAATGTCATATACGAGTAAATGGGCATATACTTAAGCAAGTGTATCGATACAGTTATCTCGGCACAGTCATAACATCTGATGGGAGATGCCTTGAATAGATAAGAACAAGAATTGTCATTGCGACGGTAGCCTTTTGCAAGATGAAAAACATACTGACCAATAAAAAGATATCAATTGAAACGAGAAAAAGAGTGTTGAGGGGATACATAGAACCTGTACCCGGGAAGGTTAACCCGGTCAACAAATGCCCGCAGAAGTCGGATGTGTCGGCCTAACGGCGCAAGAACGCAGCTGTGCTGTAAACAGGCACAACGGAAACACGTCCGAAAAAAAAAAAAAAACTCTGGATGAACGCAGAAGAAGAAAAAGAACCTGTACTTTTGTATGGATGTGAAACTTGGACATTGAGCAGACAAGGTGAAAAACAGCTGATGGCCGTGGAAATGTGGTTTCCAAGGAAAATTCAAAGACTACCATGGACAGACAGAAAAACCAATGAACAAGTCCTTCAAGAAACAAATGAAGATCGTAAACTGATTAGTCATTAGACGTAGACAGTCAACTTTTTTTGGGCATGTTATGAGAAGAAATGACATGGAGAACTTAGTGCCGACTGGCAAGATCGAAGGGAAGAGATCAAGGGGAAGACCGAGAAGTAAATACCTGGATGGTTGGCCACATGGCATGGTCGAGACAGGAACACAGAGCTGATCCACGACTCTGGTGATCGAGTGAGATGGCAGAACATGACCGCACATGCTTATCGGCATGGCACATGATAGATGGATAAGACTAGGAAGAGAGGAAAAGGAAGGCCAAAGAGAAGATGGGTGCAGGATGTGGCGGATGATCTCCAGATGAGTGTATCGGACGCGGGACATCTTTCTTATGATCGAGAGGTTTCCGAAGTTTTTTATGGGAGCGATGTTCTGCGAAGGACATGCTACTGAATGAATGAATGAGTGTATGAAAGTAAAGTAGTGTGGAAGAGAGCTGGTCATTTAATCTTATAATTCAGTAACCTAATGTATGTACTGTCCTAACACTTCACAACGCTACGACAGTCTGCATAAGGTGATCTCTACTTTAAAATTTATTACGACTGGAATCCATCATTTTCTTGAATGTTCATCTGTTTAATACCGCTGAGTGAACTTAAAAATACTGTTAGATTCATACAAGAGACAACATTGCATTTATAGATATATTTCAAGCGAAGGAAAGAAGAAGAAGAAGAAGAAAACTGTTTAATACAAACCGAAAGAGAACTAACACAGAGATCTCTAGTCATTAGTGGCCTCCTCCGAAGCCAGAGAGTATCTGCCTGCATGGTGAGGCACCACCAGTCTGCACAATAAGCCAGCCATGGGACAACGGATACTCACGCAAACCTCAGTCCTGTATGATATCACACTGATGATGGACAATAGGATGCCTTCATCCGACATACAGGACTTCACGCTGGAGTTCACAGCCAGCGTACGCAAGCAAGCAAGCATTAGTGGCCAAGGAAAGGAATAGTGAATACATAATTTAACTGATGTACTGCCGAAGGATAATATATCACATCACCAAATGTGACTTACCATTTAAATCGAAAGGCGCTATATCGTTGTACTAAGGCCATAGTGTTTTATTTGTTTCGTTTCGCGGTACTTTCGCAAGTGTAATGCTCACTGACTGGAAATTTACATTATCTGACTGTGCGTCATGTTTGGTCCAAACCAATCGTATTGGACATTGAGGCCGTGAGGGGAGAGTGAACCCAACTGGAGAATGAGACGGTATTCCAGTGTCTTACGATCACGTTGGTGAGATGCGCAAGATTCTAGTTCTACAACTACTAATACAAGGATGATCAAATATAAATATGTAGATGAATTGGTACTGACAAGGCCACAGAACAAATCCAAGACTGCGGTGGTCGTGTGAGATGGCGTACCATATTCAGAATCGCTTATCAGCTTGGCACGTGATGATGATAATTAATGAAACACAAAAAAGGCGTTTCATGGTTTGAAATAAATAACGCACAGAAAGGCAAATGTTAAAAACGATTTTATTGCACGTGGAGCTATTGCAGAGATTTGTGATAGAGCTACATCGCAATATCTGCATACGCTCGAACAGACTTTTGCTAATTAGACAGACAGACTTGTAAACAGACAGCTAGGTTGAAATTAAGAAATAATGAATATCATAGGGACAGATAGACAGACATACACACAGATCACAGACAGAGAAACAGAAAGAGAGAGAGAGAGAGAGAGAGAGAGAGAGAGAGAGAGCAAGACCGATCTACTGACTGATAGACAGACCGACTGACAGACAGACAGAGAGATAGATATATAGATACACAGATAGACAGCGAGATCAATAGACAGATACACACGCACACACACACACACACATCCATCCATCCATCCATAATGTGCCATACCGGAAAGCGTGGGCGGTCATGACTCGCCATTTCACTTGATCACCAGAGTCGTGGATCAGCTCAGTGTTCCTGTCTTGACCATGCCATGTGGCCAAGCCATCCAGGTATTTTCCTCTCGGTCTTCCTCTTGGTCTGTTTCCTTTGATCTTGCCAATTGTCACCAAGTTCTCCAATCCATTTCTTCTCATAACATGCCCAAAAATGTTTGACTGTCTACGTCTAATTTCTCTAATCAATTTACGATGTTCATTTGTCTCCTGTAGTACTTGGTCACTGGTTTTTCTGTTTGTCCATGGTATCCTTTGCATTCTCCTCAGAAACCACATTTCTACAGCCATTAGATGTTTTTCAGCTTCACTGCTCATTGTCCAAGTTTCACATCCATACAAAAGTACAGGCTCTATGTAGCATCTCAACACTCTTTTTCTCGTTTCAATTTACATCTTTTTATTGGTCAGTATGTTTTTCATCTTGCTAAAGCCTACTTTCGCCATGGCGATTCTTGTTCTAATCTCTTTAAGGCATCTCCCATCAGATGTTATGACTGTTCCGAGATAATTGTACCTATTCACTTGTTGAAGAATATTCCCATTTACTTATATATTACATTGTGGTATTTCTTTCTTCCTAGTGACGACCATAACCTGTGTCTTTTTACAATTTAATTCTAACCCCAGATGTTCACTGTGTGAAACAACCGCATCTACTAATTGTTGCAGATCCTGCTCATTGTCTGCAATCAATAGTATCATCTGCATAACTAATGTTATTGATGTTTCGTCCTCCAATGATGATTCCATTTATATCTTCTACATTTCTGAAAATATTTTCATTGTATAGGGAAAAAAGATCTGGAGACATTACACCTACCTATCACCTGTCTCACACTTCTCTTAATAGGCTGATATTGCCCCACTTCATTATCAATCCTTATGGCAGCTTGTTGTTTCCAATATATGTCTTTTATAAGTCTAATGTCTTTCTCGTCAATTTGTAGATCTGCAAGCATATCTACCATGTTGACATGTCTAACTCTATCAAAAGCCTTTGTGTAGTCAATAAAGCAAAGATGTATATCCTTGTTTACTTCTATAGCACGTTCAATAACTGTTCGCAGCATATACACAGCATTTACTGTACCCTTTCCTTCTACAAACCCACATTGTTCTTCCCCTATTTCAGGTTGTATTTTCTTCCTCTCTCTTTGCATGATAATTCGTAGCAACATCTGTGTGATGTGACTCATTATACTAATTGTTCTATGTTGATCACATTCCAAGGCTCCTGATTTCTTTGGGATTGCAATAAATCCAGAATTACATAATTCAGAAGGTATATCTCCAGTATCATATAATGTGTTCAGCAGTCTGGTGGCTTGATCTATTCCATATTCTTCAAAAGCTTTAATAATTTCTGATGTGATGTTATCTGCACCGGGGGCCTTGCCAGTTATCATATGCTTAAGAACATTTCGAACCTCCATCTTCAAAATTGGCGGTCCATCAATTATTAAATCGAATATCATACTGTTCCTTTCTGTTATCATCAGAAAGGTTTTTCACATACGCTGTCCATACATGTAGAATCTGATCTTTTTCTATTATGATTTTTCCATCCTTAGTTTTTAGACAGCCTGTTGATGTACTTGTTCGTTTATAAGTAAATTCCTGAATTCTTTTGTGCACTAATCTGGTATTTTGACTATTGTTTTGTTTTTCAATTTCTAAGCACTTTTCCTCAAGCCATGATTCTTTTGCCTCCTTACATAATATTCTGACTTGTCTGTGAATTTCTTCATATTTGGCAGGATTATTATTGTTGAGTCTTCTTGTTTCCATTAGTTGTAAAATTACTTCAGTCATTCATTTCTTACAATCTACCTTCTTTGATTTTGGAATAATTGTTGGTCTGCAGCCAAACTGAATTCTTCAACATTTCCCATTGATCATCTGCTTCTTGAAATAGAATCTCCAGATCAAACAATCTCTCTCTCTCTCTCTCTCTCTCTCTCTCTCTCTCTCTCTCTCTCTCTCTCTCTCTCTCTCTCTCTCTCTCTCTCTCTCTCTCTCTCTCTATATATATATATATATATATATATATATATATATATATATATATATATATATATGGATAGATGGATAGACAGACATACAGATAGACAGACAGACCGATAAATAGATAGATAAATAGATAGATAAATAGATAGATAGATATCTAGGTAGATAGATAGATAGCAGATAGATAAGTAGACAGACAAACAGACAGACAGACAGACAGACAGACAGACTAACATTCTTACAAATATCTTTCATGTGAAATATACAACAAAATATGTTATGTGTTATCCTTCTACTTGTTCATAAAATAAACATTATAATTTAACAGAATCGGTGACACGTGAAACTAATATTTATTGCATTTTACCAGAACCAGAACCACTACCACCATCATCATCGTCATTTTCATCACCACCGCCATCGTCATCATCATCATCATCATCATCATCATCATCATCATCATCATCATCATCATCATCATCATCATCATCATCATCGTCGTCGTCGTCGTCGTCGTCGCGTCATCATCATCATCATCATCATCATCATCATCATCATCATTACACGATCATCTTCATCACCACCACCACCACCACCACCACCACCACCACCACCATCATCATCATCATCATCATCATCATCATCATCATCATCATCATCATCATCATCATCTCAATCATTATCAACATCGGGGAGGATTCGAATGTTAAACAACGACCTCGTCTCCCAGGACGACCCAGCCTAAAATTTGCACCAGAAAATATGCTGGGAAGTAAAGCGAGTGCCTGCTAAAGGTGGCTCTGTGGTTTAGTTCACTCGCTTTAATCTCAAGCCTCGTGCACACGCGTGCTACTTCTGCTTTGTGGAAGACATTTGTGTTGGCATTCTGGCGGTGGCATTATACACAGTGTACCTGTGCGGACTGTTTGCTTGTCGAGACTCCTGTCTTTTCCCACTTTTCACATTGGACAGTGAGGAGCATTTCGTGTGATATTCACTGGCACAGGAACGGAGCATAATGGCGACAACCCGTTGCCGTGAAGTTGAAACCGCGACTAACTAACTAACTAGCTACTGCTAGGGAATGCACTGGACGTATTGTTTTTGCGAGTGGGCTAGCTTTCCCTATTACCGGTGTCCCTCGCCATCAGGCGAACCCACACCGACTTCTCTGTATTGTCTAATACCATATGCCTTAAGACACGTACAAGAGCCCTTTTCTTATTTTACTTATCACATAATTCCTCCACTGTGAGTGCTAATCAGTGCACGAGAACTGAATAATCGTATTGGACATATTTACAATAGTGACTGGAATTGCCAGAGCCGAGTCAAACACAGAGGAAATACCGGGTGTTTGTAAAGTCTCACTACACTTTGTATGTAGAACAAATCCGAAAAATGAAGTATATGACGTTATAAAAAAATTTCCCCCACAGTCCATCGTGAAGCAATAAGC
>JACEFZ010013880.1:32500-40000 GCA_014155875.1 Cepaea nemoralis | reverse complement strand
CTGAGACTTAAGATGGCAATAAACAGGGTGGCGGAATAGTGCAGGGACACAGGGGCCGTTATAAACCCAGACAAGGCATCGGTTGTGTGGTACTCCCTGGATAACCGGATCGTAAAGGCAGATGTCCCATGTATTACATTGAATGGATGTCCTCTTAGGAGAGAGCGAGAGAGAGAGAGAGAGAGAGAGAGAGAGAGAGAGAGAGAGAGAGAGAGAGAGAGAGAGAGAGAGAGAGAGAGAGTAAATTGGAGTACCTGGGTAGCGGCATTCCGTAGATAAGAGAAGACCACTACAACACACTGTATTCATTACGCTCTCAAGGAGTATGCTTAATAAAGCGGAGAAAGGCATGTTTCGTGTGGAATGGCTCACCTCGCTTTAGAGGTCACAGATTGTGAGAATTGTATTTTTGCCCTGGCCATGCGGGAGTGCGGGGGAATGTACAGGCTCATAGGCTGGCCGGGGATGCACTTCTTGGTGGGCGATTATCTATGGACAAGGGAGAGGTGGTCGTGCGCCTGTGGAACAAGGTGGAGAAGGTGGAGGAACCAACTAAGAACCTGTATGTGGAAAGAATGACATTGCGGGGGATCAGCAGGAGTTCTGGAGGAATATCAACACTAAGAGGGAAGGCAAGGAGAATTTTCAATCAGATTGCGATGGGAGCGATTAATAGTATGACTCTTTGCTGGCTGTTGAACGAGGGGACGGAGCGCATATGGAAATGTCCTGAGTGCAGTGATGTCGACAGTGATGTCGATTCTTAACTCAATTCAACTTAAACACAAACATTACACATAAACATTAATTATATAAATTAAATATAAAAATAAAATATAAACATAAATCATAAACATTAAACATACACATAAATGTAAAACATAAATATGCACATCAAACATAGAAATTTAACAAAAACAATAACATAAACATTAAACACAAACATTAAATATAAACATAAAATATAAACATAAATCATAAACATTAAACATAAACATTAAACATACACATAAATGTAAAACATAAACACGCACATCAAACATAGAAATTTAACATAAACAATAAACATAAACATTAAACACAAACATTAAATATAAACATAAAATATAAACATAAATCATAAACATTAAACATAAACATTAAACATACTCATAAATGTAAAACATAAACACGCACATCAAACATAGAAATTTAACATAAACAATAAACATAAACATTAAACACAAACATTAAATATAAACATAAAATATAAACATAAATCATAAACATTAAACATAAACATTAAACATACTCATAAATGTAAAACATAAACACGCACATCAAACATAGAAATTTAACATAAACAATAAACATAAACATTAAACACAAACATTAAATATAAACATAAAATATAAACATAAATCATAAACATTAAACATAAACATTAAACATACACATAAATGTAAAACATAAACATGCACATCAAACATAGAAATTTAACATAAACAATAAACATAAACATTAAACACAAACATTAAATATAAACATAAAATATAAACATAAATCATAAACATTAAACATAAACATTAAACATACACATAAATGTAAAACATAAACATGCACATCAAACATAGAAATTTAACATAAACAATAAACATAAACGCAAACATTAAATATAGACATTAAACATAAACATTAAAAAAATTTAGTTGCATGTCCTTCACAGGACGTAACAGTCAACCCCAGCACTTTGGCTGTTCGTAATTCCTGGGCAAGTTTTACGTTCAGTAGCTTGCCATTGCTTTCTGAACGACCGGCACCTATACCTTTTTCGAAAAAACCAGCACTGCTGTGTTTCGAACCCAGGTACTACGGGATTACGAATCGTGTCCTTAATCCCTTCGCCTCGAAACAAACATTAGATATAAACAATAGACATAAACATTAAACATATACACTACATCACTGACAGGAAACATAGACTGTATAGTAAAAACATACATTCGACATATACATTACAAATATATGGTAAATATACATATTAAATAAATCATATATATTAATCATATAAGCATAGATTCATTCAAAATATTCATTAAATATATTCATTCAACACATACATTAAACATACTAGGGGGCTGCAAATAAAAACCTTTAAAGTGTGATGTACGTTACAATAACCTTGGCATTGTCTTGTATCCTGTCAATATTGTTGTTAAAAATATCAAGGGTTTAAGCACGTGGCATCACGATGCAGACGAATACGATGACGTCATAAGGACATTTTAAAGATGGCCGCCCCACTTTTGATATGCACCAAAGAAGAGCAGCCTTCTATTATCCGTGTTTTGATCAGTAAAGGGGTGAAACCTATAGAAATTCACACAATGTATGAGTGGCGGTCGCTCAGAAAAGAATGGCAACCTACTGAACGTAAACTTTCCAAGAAATCACAGTCAAACAATATTAGGGTTGGCGGCAACGTTCTGTAAAATATATGCAACTAACTGTTATTGTGGTTGCAGCAACTTACTTTCTTTGTACGTCTTGGTGCAGTTGGACAGCGCGTGGGAGACGAGCGTGTACTGGGACAGCTGTAGGTTCTCCACAAAGTCTATGGGCTTGCGCTCCAGCCACCGGTAGACTATGTTCTCTGTGGTGTAACCATCTGTGCGGAGGTGAACAGTCATGATCATCATTATTGACATCATCATTATCATTGTTCTTCTTCTTCTTTTTGTTCGCTCGCTTAAACTCAAGCGTAGTCCTTATACACTGTTTAAAGTAGTAAGGGACTGAATTCATAGTTCTTATAACGATCATCCTCACAGTTGTCATCCTACTCCTCCACATCATCATAATTATCACAGTCATCATTATCATCATTGACACCATCATGATCATAGTTATCATCATCATCATTATTAGCATCATCATTATCATAGTTGTCATCATCATCATTATTAGCATCATCATTATCATAGTCATCATCATCATCATTATTAGCATCATCATTATCATAGTCATCATCATCATCATTATTAGCATCATCATTATCATAGTTATCATCATCATCATCGTTGTCACCCTCCTTCTCCACATCACCATAGCTATATTCATTGACTTCATTGACATCATCACTATCATTACAGACATCATGATAATCACAGGCACCATCATTATCGCAGACATCATCATATTCTTCGCTATCATAATGATCACCATGATAATTACTAACTTTATTCATCGGAACATTCTCTTCATTTGGAGAAGGCTGTTGGGAACCTTAGTGGTTCCATATCTCTCAGTTTTGTATTGTTTGGTATCTCCTGTGATCCCCACATTTCTCCTGTTCTTCTATGAGTGCCTATGGATACCTCTAAATTTATTTATCATGCTAATGTCCTTAAATAAATCCGTTATGCAAGTAAAATTCTACTAAAATCATAATGGGAAGACTTCGTAAAATATGGAAGAAGAGATTAAAGTGGTTCAACTGAGTTTAGACAAGGAAGAGATCACATACTCAACATGCGTTTAATACTAAAGAAGTGCAGATAATTTAATGTAACCTATTCTCATGTTTTGTGGATTATTCAAAGGCATTTGACTGCGTACAACATTAGAAACTTTGGGAAATCATGAGGAATCAGGGCTTTCCATCACATGTAGTACAACTCATAAAAAATAAAAATGTTCTATCTAGACCAACAAGCAGCGGTTAGAATAGATGGCGAGACATCAGACTGGTTTGACATCAAGCAAGGAGTCCGTCAGGGCTATGTGCTGTCCCCCTATTTGTTTAACCTGTACGCCGAAAATATAATGAGAAATGTCAGAGATGATATAACCAGAGAGCAATATGATGCCCTAAATATCGGTGATCATGAAATACCAGAGATTCGGTATGCTGATGATACAGTATTACTATCCATATCACAGAATGGTATAGAAAACTTAGTAACATCAACCCAAAGAAATATTGAAAAATACAACTTATTTCTTAACATAGCAAAACAAAGATAATGCAAACAGATAAAACTAGTATGGAGAAAGAAATATATATTAATGCGGAATGATTGGAGGTGGTGGAAAATTTCGAATATCTTGGGTCATTGATTACCGACAATTGTCACACAATGAAAGAAATTAAACGACGACAACCAATTGCTCTTCAAAGACTAAAACAACTGAATAAATTGTGGAGTGGGAGAGATAGATTTTTAAGAGCATGCATCTTTCCCAACATACGCTGGTGAGACCTGGACACTTGCTAAGCAAGCTGAACAGCGCATAAATGCATTTGAATATACATTCTATAGACGGGTTCTGGGAATATTTTGGGCAAAGAAAAGAACAAATGCATCCATACTTCAAGAGCTGAATATTTAAGAGGGTTGGCTATTAAAGACGATAAAACACAGAAAATTGATATATTTTGGTCACTTGAAACGCCATGAAGATTTGGAAAAATCAATAATGGAGGGGTATGTGCCTGGGAAGAGAGGAAGAGGGAATCCAAAGAGAAGATAGGTACAGGATGTGGCGGATGATCTCCAGATGGGTGTATCGGACGCGGGACATCTTGCGTGTGATCGAAACATTTTCCGGAAGGTTGTTATGGAATTGAGGTTCTACAAAGGACATGCTACTAAATGAATAAAAAGTCGCTTAAAAGTCGACAGGGTCAACTTCATCGCACCGGGTTTTATCCCATATGGCTCGGTCTCTTTCCGCAGCGCGGAAAGCGTCGCACAAAGCACGAACTCCGTAGCTTTAAGCGACGACCCACAGGAGTCTCCGAAACATTTAACTCGTAAACCGGAGGGTGCGGCCCGGAATCGAACCCACAACCTTTGGAGCACGAGTCAAACGGCTTGACCACTTCGCCACAGAGACTCCCGCTACTAAATAAATGAATGAATGAATGAATGAATGCATGGATGAATGAATGAATGCGTGAATGAATGAATTAAATCCGTTTGGTTGAGACATGATGTAACACTTACAACTGGCCAGCTTAATCGGGCAGGACTGTATGTCCAGTGGGTATTTCTGCAGCCTCATGTGGCACGATAGCAACATCGACAATCTGCAAACATAAATGTACTTTATGAGCATATGGTCTATCATATTTTCAATGTAAATTGACAGCAACATGGAGAATCTGCACACGTAAATGTATTTTGTGAACACATGGTCTTTCATACTTTCAATGCAAATTAACAGCAACTTTGGCAATCTGCAAGCATAAATTTATTTTATGAACATACGGTCTATTATTCTTTCAATGTAAATTGACAGCAACATGGGCAATCTGCACACGTAAATGTATTTTCTGAATATACCGTCTTTCATACTTGCAATGTACATTGACAGCAATTGACAATCTACACCAAACATGTTTTCTGGAACATATGGACTTTCATACTTTCAATGAAAATTGACAGCAACATTGAAAAACTGCAATAATAAATGTATTTTTTGAACATATGGTTTTTCATAATTTCATTGAAAATTGGCAGACCATTAACAATCTGTAACCATAAATGTATGTTGTGAACATATGGTCTTTCATACTTTCAATGAGAACTGGAGTTTGTCTTGGCACACGCGTAAAACAAATGACAATATTAAAAATCACATAATGAGTCTTTTCAAATGCAGTAGTTATCAATCATCCTAAACATCAGCTAACGACTATGGTGGACTCAGGGATCTAAACATCTGCTAACGACTATGGTGGATCCAGGGATCTAAACATCAGCTAACGACTATAGTGGACCCAGGGATCGAAACATCAGCTAACGACTATTGTGGACCCAGGAATCTAAACATTAGCGAACAGCTATGGTGGACTCAGGGATCTAAACATCATCTAACGGCTATGGTGGACCCACGGATCTAAACACGGTTCTAGGCAGACACTCCTTATAAGGGTACTGTAATTCTCACCCTGAGAAGGGCAGAATGTCAGACGGGCCTGCGTGCCCAATTCTTAACCCTTTGAAAATAAAGACTTATTATTATTATTATTATTATTATATACCCTTCTGAAATTCGTTTTATAGCATAAGTAGACCAGTAAATAACATTTTATTTAGACGTCTAGACTTGTTCTAGTATGTGTTATTAAATTTAACCTCAATGGTTACTATGCTGTGTAAAAGGGGGGAGGGGGGAATTTATGGGGAGGAAATACGAAAGGGGGGGGGGGGGGTGACATTCTGAACATATGGTGAAGGGATGCATAGGCCAAAAATGGTTGACAACCACTGTACTAGAACATCTCAGGGTAGGAGAGAAGTGTCTAAATGAGTCCTAAGGTACTTCTACATCTCAGGGTAGGAGAGAAGTGTCTAAATGAGTCCTAAGGTACTTCTACATCTCAGGGTAGGAGAGAAGTGTCTAAATGAGTCCTAAGGTACTTCTACATCTCAGGGTAGGAGAGAAGTGTCTAAATGAGTCCTAAGGTACTTCTACATCTCAGGGTAGGAGAGAAGTGTCTAAATGAGTCCTAAGGTACTTCTACATCTCAGGGCAGGAGAGAAGTGTCTAAATGAGTCCTAAGGTACTTCTACATCTCAGGGCAGGAGAGAAGTGTCTAAATGAGTCCTAAGGTACTTCTACATCTCAGGTAGGAGAGAAGTGTCTAAATGAGTCCTAAGGTACTTCTACATCTCAGGGCAGGAGAGAAGTGTCTAAATGAGTCCTAAGGTACATCTACATCTCAGGGCAGGAGAGAAGTGTCTAAATGAGTCCTAAGGTACTTCTACATCTCAGGGTAGGAGAGAAGTGTCTAAATGAGTCCTAAGGTACTTCTACATCTCAGGGCAGGAGAGAAGTGTCTAAATGAGTCCTAAGGTACATCTACATCTCAGGGCAGGAGAGAAGTGTCTAAATGAGTCCTAAGGTACATCTACATCTCAGGGCAGGAGAGAAGTGTCTAAATGAGTCCTAAGGTACATCTACATCTCAGGGCAGGAGAGAAGTGTCTAAATGAGTCCTAAGGTACATCTACATCTCAGGGCAGGAGAGAAGTGTCTAAATGAGTCCTAAGGTACATCTACATCTCAGGGCAGGAGAGAAGTGTCTAAATGAGTCCTAAGGTACATCTACATCTCAGGGCAGGAGAGAAGTGTCTAAATGAGTCCTAAGGTACATCTACATCTCAGGGCAGGAGAGAAGTGTCTAAATGAGTCCTAAGGTACATCTACATCTCAGGGCAGGAGAGAGAAGTGTCTAAATGAGTCCTAAGGTACATCTACATCTCAGGGCAGGAGAGAAAGTGTCTAAATGAGTCCTAAGGTACATCTACATCTCAGGGTAGGAGAGAAGTGTCTAAATGAGTCCTAAGGTACATTCTACATCTCAGGGCAGGAGAGAAGTGTCTAAATGAGTCCTAAGGTACATCTACATCTCAGGGCAGGAGAGAAGTGTCTAAATGAGTCCTAAGGTACATCTACATCTCAGGGCAGGAGAGAAGTGTCTAAATGAGTCCTAAGGTACATCTACATCTCA
>JACEFZ010013880.1:0-22500 GCA_014155875.1 Cepaea nemoralis | reverse complement strand
ACCACGCCAGCCGGCAAGGCACTGGATGATGATGATGGTGTCTTTGCTTTCCTTTTAGGTAGAGACTATAGTGATCCGTGGACATAAACTGTATTGACACCATGCCGTCTAGACAGACTATAATTTGTTACATTGTGCTTATAAAGTCTGGGTTCAATTATATAGACCATATGTTGTCTATGCAGTTTGATCCCTCTGCCTAGTTTACTCCAGAGGAAAAGTAACACCAATACATCTAGAACAAGACGAGAAGCAGAAACTGTCGGATCAGCAAAGCAATGTTCTAGCAGTCCGCCTGTTGCAGCTTCGATCCCAGACCAATTACCGACCAATGTTTAGGGCCTGGTCTGCCCTGCCATGACATTTAGTCTTTAGGTTGCATTTCCTCGCATCAGGATAAGGCTTGTGCCCTCCACATTGCGCTCCCCCACCTGAGGCCGTTGGCACATTGGGGGTGTCGGGTGTGTGAGCGCCACCCAACATTCGGCTCTAACAGAATGCAAGTAGGACCTCTACTGTCATTTCGGTAGCTTTGTCATATCTGACTAAGGCCTGACATCCCAACATTCGGCGCTAACAGAAAGCAGGTAGTACCGTCTATTGTCATACGGTAGCTCAGTCATATCTGACTCAGACCAAACATCCGGCGCTAACAGAAAGCAGGTAGTACCGTCTATTGTCATACGGTAGCTCAGTCATATCTGACTCAGACCAAACATCCGGCGCTAACAGAAAGCAGGTAGTACCGTCTATTGTCATACGGTAGCTCAGTCATATCTGACTCAGACCAAACATTCGGCGCTAACAGAAAGCAGGTAGTACCGTCTACTGTTATGCTGTAGCTCAGAAGAGGAGGAAGGAGAAGTGTTAAGAAAGTGTTCATTTATCACACAAACACTTTTAATATAATTATAGCAACCATACAAACACCCATAACGTGATCATAGCAGACATAAAAACAAATTCTTAACGTGATCAATACAATCATAGAAATATACACCTAACGTGATTCCATCAGACACAGAAACATACTTCTAACGTGATAAATTCAATCATAGAAACTTACACCTAAATGTGTTTCCATCAGACATAGAAATATACTTCTAACGTGATCAATACAATCGTAAAATCCTACTTCTAGCATGAAACTAACAAACATAGTAACATACTCATTGTATGATCCTAGCAGACATAGAAACACACACCGAACATGATCCCACCAGACATAGAAACATACTCATTGTATGATCCTAGCAGACATAGAAACACACACCGAACATGATCCCACCAGACATAGAAACACACACCGAACATGATCCCATCAGACATAGAAACATACTCATTGTATGATCCTAGCAGACATAGAAACACACACCGAACATGATCCCACCAGACATAGAAACATACTCATTGTATGATCCTAGCAGACATAGAAACACACACCGAACATGATCCCACCAGACATAGAAACACACACCGAACATGATCCCATCAGACATAGAAACATACTCATTGTATGATCCTAGCAGACATAGAAACACACACCGAACATGATCCCACCAGACATAGAAACATACGCATCACGTGATCCTACCTACATCTATCGTGCTCGTCACAATTATAGAAACACGCACCTAACGTGAACATTGCAATCCTAGAAACACGCTTACCAAGTTCATAATCCGGAGAAATCCGATGATTGTAGGTCGAGTTCGTTATCAGAATCTCCAGCACTTCTTGTCTGAAAGAGAGAGAAGCAAACATCGGTTCAGAACCATGTCTGAAAACAGAGTCATCTATAAGGATGCGCCAATTATGGAAAAACTACAGTTTACGTCTTGACATCAGAACAGGCCCGAAATAGGCATTGTTCATGTCGCCATTATTATTCTGACCCATGCTAGACTGCATTCTTAAGACAACATACCTTATCCCATCGTTTTATCGGTCCTCCCAAACCGACTGCATAGAACTGCGTGCTCTGTTTTCTAAACCACGTTTTCACTTCACATTCAACTTCGGAGTCATTAGCGAAATGTGTCCCGCCAAGGTGGGTTTTCATTGTTTATGCTGACAAATGTTTATCCCGTAAAGCGGTGCATAGCTGGGTAGAAAACGTTACGTCAATAAGTAAGTTACACAGTTCTGTTTGATGGCAGGTAAATGAAAACAAAGCACGCAGTTCTATGCAGCCTGTTTGAGAGGACTGATAAAATGATGGGATAAATGCATCAATGTGGGTGGAAATTATGTTGAGAAATAAAAGGACAACGTATGTATACAAATAAACTGGTTTCAAGTTGTTATCATATTTAGTTATTTTTCTACAGCCATTTGTGACTTACCCTCGTAGTTGTACCAATCCACTTGTTTAAAAAAAATATATTGCATTCATATATAGTTAGCAATGAAGACAAAACATGGGGGAACAGATAACGGTGCGCTTGTGGGACCAGGTGGAGAAGGCGGAGGAACAGATTCAGAACCCATGTGTGGAAAGAAAGAGATTGCGGGGGATTGGCAGGGGTTCTGGAAGAATCTCAAAACTGAGAGGGAAGACCAGGAGAACTTTTAATCAGATAGCGGTGGGAACGATTAGTAGTATGACGCTTCGCTGGCTATTGAACGAAGGGACTGAGCACGTATGGGAATGTCCTGAGTGCAGTGATGTCGGTTCTTAACTCAACACTCAACATCAAATAAGATTAAAAACAGGCAGGTGGAGTTTCCATTGCACTGGTAAATGTATGAAAGTCAAAAGAAGATGAAATCTAGCAACAACCGTTGAATATTTAACTCTAACGTCAAAACATCGATGGTCATGAAATAGCAGAGATTCGATATGCTGATGATACAGTATTACTATCCACATCACAGAATGGTATAGAACAGCTAATAACCTCAACCCAAAAGAATAGTGAAAATCACAATTTATATCTTAACAAAGCAAAAACAAAGATAATGCATACAGATAAAACTAATATGGAGAAAGAAATATATGTTAATGAGGAAAATTCTTCAGACACTTTGAATCGCTCACAAAAAAAGAAGATTTGCCCCCCCCCCCCCAAAAAAAAAAATAAAATTAAAAAAAATAATGGATAGTGTAGTGGTGTTACAGTTATGACGACTTATTATATATTAATTAAAGGAGATTATATAGGATAAAACTACGGTATGTAAGCCCTCGGCAGATATGGGAAGTCGCTTGTGACGATTAATCATGACATGACACTTAATGAGTTAAGATATGTCTAAGACAGGCTGGTGTGCTGTGTGTTAATGTCAAGTTACACTCTTGTTTAAATATCTCGCTCGTACGTGGCATCAAGGAAAACGTGTGCGTGAGCAATTAATGGGAAACTTGTGCAAATGTGTATGATGTGACGTCGTGGACAAAATGGAGGCTATGACCTGTATCACAAATCTGTGAAGCAAATTTATGATTGGATGTTTGCCGTAATGAGGATGTCTGAGTTTCGTATGAAACTGGGAAGCGAATTCATGATTGGGCGTTTGCCGTAATGAGAATATCTGCCTGTCCTGTGACACTGTGAAGCATTAGAAAAGTCATTTTCAAGCGGGATACAGCAGCTTTCAAAATGAATGAAGGAACTTCAGGTCACTATTTTAGATGATGCAACCAATATTACAAGAAGGTCCTCTCAGAAAGTCCTATCATGGCCATCAAAGAAATGAAGGTTGATTGAGACTAAGTCATAGGACCGTACTAAAGATTGCGCACGAGGAGCATCACGTGAGAAATGTGCCTGCGGGACGGGTTACCCGTCTTCTCACGACATTCCAACACGTGCATCGACCAGAAATAGCCACACAGATGTTGGACATTTGCAATGCTGACGATTATTTTGTTCGTAGATTGATTACTGTTGACGAATGTTGCTTGCATTTCTATTAATGCTAGACTAAAACCCAGAGTAAATAATGGGAACTTTCCTTTTCGTCAACACCTGTGAAATAAAAAAAAAATTGCCAGAACTCATTGTAGTTCTTAAGCCTGAGGAATTAAGACAGCCTGGCTAGGGCAGTTTCTCTTGCCCCTGACAGAAAACAATAATTAATTACCTTACCGAGGATTCGAAACCGACCCTCCCGAATGGGAGCAAGACTTTCTTGTAACTGGGCTAGGCGCTCCTCTGTAGATTGATTCGAAATATTCCCTTTCACCAACATCAAAGAAGGCAAAAGGGTACCCTCTGAAGAAAGTCTCCGTACATTGATTCGAAATACTCCCTATCACCAATATAAAAGGAGGCAAAGGGGTACTCTCTGAAGAAAGTCTCTATAGATTGATTCGAAATATTCGCGTCCATCAATAACAAAGGAAGCAAAGGGGGTACCCTCTGAAGAAAAGCTCATGTTCACCGTCTGTCGGAACCGTTGTGGGGAATACTCACTGACCACTTTCCTCTTAGCGGTACTATCAATTCCGTGTGCTACCAAAGCATTATTCATAAGTTCTGAGAAGAAATCGAGAACGAAAAACGTAGGATGCTACCCAGAGGCTTTCTTCTGCTTTTGGGTAAGGCACTCTTTCCTGCAGCTCGTGGCATCATCGACCTTACCCAGTATTACGGGTATGGCATACTCCTGCCGTTCTGTTTGATTCTACTATTACCCATATCCCGTTCAACCTCAAGGAGAAGTTATATTAGGGTCCATCCCTGGCTCAGATTAATAATCCTGTGACTGAGTCAGCCGCAAAATATCACTTGCCCATGGTTTTACTCTCACAAGCTTTTTAATTTGAAGGTGATTGTTGTCCATAGATCTTCTGCTTTGACATCTTGATACTTAACTGATTAAGGACCATGGGATGATTAATCGTCTTAAATGAATTGCCGTTTCTGCCATGGGCTTATATATCGCCGAAATGTTGCCATTGCATTATAATACATCATGTCTGCTACCATATTAACAACGTGTATGCCAGAATTGCTACCAATGCCAAACCTGGACAATGACAGAAAAAAATAAAATAAAAATCACAACAACAGAAATGAGATTCCTGAGAAGAATACTCAACGTATCAAGAAGAGATAAGATCAGAAATGAAGAAATCAGGACTAAAGTGGGGGTAATAGCAGCGCTAGATTTTATTAGAAAGCAGCAAGTCAAATGGTTTGGCCATGAAAGTAGGTTACCAGTCAACAGCATACCAAACAATGATGTACATACAGACCAGATGGAAACAGAGGAAGAGGCCGACCACGTAAACGTTGGACGGAAGAATAGCAGAGTCCATGGGAATATCGATATATGAAGCCCATAATCGGGCACTCTCACGCTGATTATACTTCACCACGACACCGCAAGGTACAAGAGGAACATGCTGAGATGAGATGAGACGCCATAATTGTGACATACCCCTACTTCCTGGCTGCTTGTGAGTTCTTGGCAAGTTTACGTTCAGTAGTTTGCCATTGCTTTCTGAACAACCAGCACTTATACTATTGTATGAAAACCAACGCAAGGCGTTCTGATGCCAAATCTCCCACAGCTGTGTGTCGAACTCGGTATGCGGGATTACGAATTGCGTTCGTGACTCCTTCACCACAGTGGGGGTATTAAAAAACTTGAACAGAATGTTGCTGGCATTCCACTCCTGTATTTCTACACGCCACTTCTGGTAATCTGGGTGTTGCTATGTGGTGGAATTTTCTGAGTTAAACGTTACACTGAAGCAATGAACTTCAAATTACAGTAACTGATTATGACCTGAAATTTTCTACAAAAACGTGAGCTTTTAAGAATGTGATTTAAGCGGGAGCAATAAACGTTATTAAAGATAATCAGCCACGCAATCAGACTGATGCCACACTACGAACAAGATCTATACAATAGCTTCCAGCATCCAAATCCCTGACGTCTCGGTTAGCGGGCAAGTAGTCTACCTGTTCTGCACATGAAGACTTCATCAGCGCACAAGAAACCATATTGTAAACATTGACAAATACATACAGTTTTTCAGCTTCTTACACGATAATAGGGAAAACACAATTACCATATTTCATCAGACATGAACATTAGCCCTCCTCAACTGCCCATTGTCCACATACTGACTGCTACAACGTCCTGCATATTGCGGTCGGATCCCTCATATTTTATTCATGCACGCTTACCTCTCGTGGGGCCTGATACAGTCGGGCAGAAAGTTTCGAGATAAAGGAGATTGTTCAATATAACCCGCCGTCTGTGGGAAATGTCTCCGAACGTCATGGATGTTTGGATCTGATGAATATCTGGAACTAGATCTCACATTCTGTCGGTGTGTTGTGAATGGTTTACCAGGCAAAAGTGCGGTTATTGGAAGTATTACCACACAGGAAAACAGTTATTGTAATTTATCATCATCATCACGTGTTATCTGAGTTTTGGATCAAGTCTGTGTTCTTGTGTTGAACAAAGAAGAAGACGAAGAAGAAGAAGAAGTAGAGGAGGAGGAGAAGTAGAGGGAGATGAGAAGAAAAAGAAGAAGAAGAAGAAGAAGAAGAAGAAGAAGAAGAAGAAGAAGAAGAAGAAGAAGAAAAGGTTGTACGTTTGTGTTCTCAACTGCAAGGTTAAAACCCCTGTGTGCAGGTCAGCATGATCGAATAGGTAAAAACAAGTGTTCTTAAACATCAGTTGTGCTGACGCCGAGGTAAGCTGTTCAACCCCTACACCGGACAGTTGGACTAGAATGTTGACCTGTCGTCTTTTACTCGGGGACATAAATTACAAGTACCTCTGAAGTCGGAGTGAGTTCACCCGATGGCGAGGGACACTGTTAACAGAGAAAGCTAATCCCCACGCAAAAGTCAGTCCATCACTATTATAAATAGTGTGTATGGACTACGCTTGAGTTCATAGCGAGCGAGCGCAAAAAAACAAAAACAAAAGAAAAAAACAAAAAACAAAACACAAAAACAAACCTGCGTGATACCATATCTAGCATCATAACTCTCTATGTAGTTAGATAACTAACTCTCTGTGTAGCAAGATAATTAACGAATTACCCATCCATTGATGTTATTTTAAGTTTCCTTACACTGTTAATTAAAGGAATAAGAAACGAAAATAAAAAACACCCTGATAGAATGAATTAAAATTAAATACACGATGATTGCAAACACATGGTTTAATTAACATAAATAACGACCTTACACTGCGTAAACACCGACAGTAAAATATTTAACCAGACTGACTACAAGCAAAATAAAAACATCAAATATAACTGAGAAGCGCGAGGGATGAATCAGGCTTGCTTGCTTGCTTGTGTTCGTTGGCTTGAGCTCCAACGCAAAGTCCTGTATGTCGGATGAAGGCATCCTGTTGTCCAACATCAGTGTGATGTCATACAGGACCTGAGGTTGGTGTGAGTATCCGTTGTCCCATGTCTGGCTTATTGGTGTGCAGACTGGTGGTTCCTCGCCGTACAGGCAGACACTCTTCGCCATCTTGGAATCGGCGATCCTACTGACTTTAGCCAGGACCCCGAAGGGACCTGTTGCCCAGGACGCTCGACGAGGACGCGTCAATAGGTCTTGGCCAGTATATAACCCGGCCCTGGTGCCTTGGAAACACCTCTGCGTCCCGGATGAATCAGGCGAAAGTTGCGATTGAAATCTGTCTCAAAGGAACATCAAGAACGAAACAACAAAACACAGATAAAAAGCGAACAGCACAAATAAATACTTCCGGAAAGCTTGGCAGCAGCAAAGCCATTTTATCGATACCAGATTGACTACAGACTGATTAATGAAAGATTTTAAATTGCATTGATAAATGTAAAGACAAGGCCTAGCGGTTACTGTAAGTGTTACAACGTTCCCTATGTGAACAAATGCAAGTACGACTGAAGAGAGGAAAGATGACGTTAAGAACAATCAATCAATCAATCATGTGCCATGCCGGAAAGCGTGGGCGGTCATGATTCGCCATTTCACTCGATCACCAGAGTCGTGGATCAGCTCAGTGTTCCTGTCTCGTCCATGCCATGTGGCCAAGCCATCCAGGTATTTTCCTCTCGGTCTTCCTCTTGGTCTGTTCCCTTCGATCTTGCCAGCTGTCACTAAGTTCTCCAGTCCATTTCTTCTCATAACATGTCCAAAAAATGTTGACTGTCTACGTCTAATTTCTCTAATCAATCTACGATTTTCATTTGTCTCTTGTAGTACTTGGTCATTGGTTTTTCTATCTGTCCATGGTATTCTTTGCATTTTCCTCAGAAACCACATTTCTGCAGCCATCAGATGTTTTTCTGCTTGACTGCACATTGTCCAAGTTTCACATCCATACAAAAGAACAGGCTCTATGTATCCCCTCAACACTCTTTTTCTCGTTTCAATTGACATCATTTTATTGGTCAGAATGTTTTTCATCTTGCTAAAGGCTACTTTCGCAATGGCGATTCTTGTTCTAATCTCTTCAAGGCATCTGCCATCAGATGTTATGACTGTTCCGAGATAATTGAACCGATTCACTTGTTGAAGAATATTCCCATTTACTTGTATATTACATTGTGGTACTTCGTTCTTCCTAGTGACGACCATAACCTGAGTCTTTTTACAATTTAATTCCAACCCCAGCTGCTCACTGTGTACAACAACCGCATTTACTAATTGTTGCAGGTCCTGCGCATTGTCTGCAATTAATACTGTATCATCTGCATATCTAATGTTATTGATGTTTCGTCCTCCAATGCTGATTCCATTTAGGTCTTCTACATTTCTGAAAATATTTTCACTGTATAGGGAAAAAAGATCTGGAGACATTACACATCCCTGCCCAACACCTCTCTTAATAGGTTGGTATTGTCCTACTTCATTATCAATCCTTATGGCAGCTTGTTGTTTCCAATATATGTTTTTTATAAGTCTAATGTCTTTCCCATCAATTTGTAGATCTGCAAGCATATCCACAATGTTGACATGTCTAACTCTATCAAAAGCCTTTGTGTAGTCAATAAAGCAAAGATGTATATCCTTGTTTACTTCTAAAGCACGTTCAATAACTGTTCGCAGCATATACACAGCATTTACTGTACCCTTTCCTTCTACAAAACCACATTGTTCTTCCCCTATTTCAAGTTGTATTTTCTTCCTCACTCTTTGCATGATAATTCGTAACAAAATCTTTGTGATGTGACTCATTATACTAATTGTTCTATTTTGATCACATTCTAAGGCCCCTGATTTCTTTGGGATTGCAATAAATACAGAATTACATAATTCAGAAGGTACAAGTAGTTATACACGTAGGATTCGGGTCGTTTTTGCCGGATTAATCCGGATTGACCTTGACCTCGGCTGATTTTCACTCCCCCTCGGTCATATAGTTGGGTAAGGGGTAAGGGGTGGTATCTAGGTCATATCTAAGGGCGATAATTCTAAGATTTTATGTTTCTAAGGGCAGATAACTATTGAGTGGGTGTATAAAAATTTTAATTAATTATTAAAAAATAAAATAAAATAAATAACAATAAAAATAAATAACGACGGGGTGCGGGGTGGTGGCGAGGGGGTGGGCGCGTGGGGTGAGACTAGGCGGTTCGGGCTTAAACACTATCAGGTATATAATAATTTTTATTAAATCATGTATAAACAATACAATGCATATTAAATAAGTAGCGGCATAGTGGAAAATTCTGGAACGTAGTACCGGGGAGTTATACGTCGGTAAGTGTGGGAAAATCTCCGGCGGGTGTGACGGTGGTCGGTTCATAACAGACGTGGAGGGGGTGCATACGGAAAAGTCATTAAGTAAAGGGTTGTAAAAACGTGGGTGAGTGGTGTGTTAAAATATTTTGAACTGTTAGCGCATTGGTGGTGTACAATAGTACGAATAGAAGGAATAGGTGCGGTGGGGATAGTAGTGGGTATGGGTTAGTGAAATTAGTTGATAAGGGTGGTTATTAGTGCTATGTAGATGTTCATAGTAGCTTATTCACTAACATAACACGTGTTACAAATGAAACCTTGAAAGCTAAAGATCGCTGATTGTAATGGATATAGTGTAGTATCATTCGGTGGTAAATGGTGGGTACCAGGTATTAGTGGTCAACAGATGGTCAAGCAGTGGTCAAGTGGTGGTCAAGTAAGGAACATTTTAGGGAAAATTGGTCGTAGCGACATGGTGATGGTTAAAGGATGGTAAATTAGTGGTCAAGTAGTGGTCAAGTAGTGGTCAAGTGAGGAAATTTTATGGAAAAGTGGTTGTAATGATATGGTGATGATTAAAGGGTAGTAAATTAGTGGTCAAGCAGTGGTCAGACAGTGGTCAAGTGAGGAAATTTTAGGGAAAAGTAGTTGTAATGATATGGTGATGATTAAAGGATGGTAAATTAGTGGTCAAGCAGTGGTCAAGCAGTGGTCAAGTAGTGGTCAAGTGAGGAAATTTTAGGGAAAAGTGGTTATAATGATATGGTGATGATTAAAGGGCGGTAAATTAGTGGTCAAGTAGTGGTCAACCAATGGTCAAGTAGTGGTCAAGTGAGGAAATTTTAGGGAAAAGTGGTTATAATGATATGGTGATGATTAAAGGGTGGTAAATTAGTGGTCAAGTAGTGGTCAACCAATGGTCAAGTAGTGGTCAAGTGGTCGAGTGACCACTTAAATTGTAGAGGACGATGTCCCTAAGATTATGGTAGTGGTTAAAGTGATCGATGACATGGTCAAGTAGCGGTCAACCAGTGGTCAAGTGGTCGAATGAACACTTAAAAGGTAGAGAAAAGTACGTATATTGAAACGGTGATGGTAAAATGGTCGACAACGTGGTCAAGCAGTGGTCAAGTAGTGCTCAACCAGTGGTCAACCGCTCAAGTGAGAAAATTGTAGGGTATGGTACGTGTAGTGAAACAGAGATGGATAAATTAAGTAGTGACATTGTCAAGTAGTGATCAAGTAGCGGGCAAGTACTGGTCAAATGGTCGAGTGACCACTTACATTGTAAGGGAAAGTACGTGTAGTGAACCTGTGTTGGTTAAAGTGATCGATGACGTGCTCAAGTTGTGGCCAAGTAGTGGTAAATGGTCGAGTGACTACTTAAACTGTCGGTGAAAGTAGGTATAGTCACATGGTGATGATCAAGAGTTGGTCAAGTGGTGCTCAAATAGTGGTCAAGTAGTGGTCAAGTAGTCGAATGACCACTTAAATTATAGGGTATGGTACGTGTACTGAAACGGTGATGGTAAAATAAGTAAGGAAATAGTCAAATAGTGGTCAAGTACTGGTGAAGTAGTGATCAAGTGGTCGAAGGATCACTTAAATTGTAGGGTATGGTATGTGTAGTGACATGATGATGGTTAAAGTGATCGATGAAATGATCAAGACGTTATGCCGACTGCTAAGTTCAGAAAGTAATGTCCTTACTATCGGCAATTTCCCTGACAGGAGCGCCTCGAGCACTGATTTTGTATTGATCAATAGCACCTAGTGGTACAGTCAACACACATGGACAATAGTTACATCCGGTCAAAGATGGCGTCGCACCCTATCACACATGGGTAATTGCTACAACCAATTTACGTTTCATTCACTAAAACTGGTCAAATATGGTGGCACATCCGGTCACAGGGGTAATGGGACATCTGAGACACGTGGTTAAGAGGGAAACTATAGAAAAAGGGTGTCATATCGGTTGTCGAGTCAGGGAACCTAACGTATGATGATCACTGTGTATAGGAGTGAATACACTGCATCATCAACAATGCATCATCAACACTGCATCCGAAGGGTAAAATGGTCACCCCCTTCTCTCTCTTTTCCATAACCGTGTAGTCCTAGTGTTATCCGGTTACACCAAAGGAGACCCGAGCATCAACACAACAAACTGCCCCGATTCAACCTTAGGCAATGCACGTAACATGACAGGTCACATGTCCGCCGTCATAACCAGCGACGTTATCACGTATCAAATTAGACATCCACACTTTCATTTCCTTTCTATGTGGCCATAGTGTCTTTACCTCTTTCTCCAGAAAGCCATTTCCAAGACCAATATATGTTTTTTCAGTGTACCTGCTCAGTGCCACACTTCACAACCAGACAAAAGTACACGTTCTATGTACCACTTCAACCGTCAAATAAGAAAATATGTTAGACAAAATATTAAAATTATTGGTCAAATGCAGAAATATATCACCCAAACTTATAAAAAGTAGGAACATATTTTAACCAAAGGGAAAATACCTTGGCCAAATAGGAAAATTTGTTAGCCAAATAGAAAAAATATTGACCACGTAACGATATATCTTGTCCACACTTATGAAAAGTAGGGACATTTGTTACCCAAAGGAGAAGAAAGATTGACCAAGTAACGAAATTCCCCAACCAAACTTATGAAAAGTACGAAACTTTGTTAAGCAAGTATGAAAAGGTATCGACCAAACAGAGAAATATATCACCTAAACTTATAAAAAGTAGGAACATATGGTAACCAAATGGAAAATATCTTAAGCAAATAGGAAAATTTGTTAGCCAAATGGGGAAAATATTGTCCAAGTAACGAAATATCCCCCAACAAACTTAGGAAAAGTACGAAAATTTGTTAAGCAAGTATGAAAAGTTATCGACCAAGTAGAGAAATATATCACCCAAACTTATAAAAAGTAGGAACATATTTTAACCAAAGGGAAAATACCTTGGCCAAATAGGAAAATTTGTTAGCCAAATAGAAAAAATATTGACCACGTAACGATATATCTTGTCCACACTTATGAAAAGTAGGGACATTTGTTACCCAAAGGAGAAGAAAGATTGACCAAGTAACGAAATTCCCCAACCAAACTTATGAAAAGTACGAAACTTTGTTAAGCAAGTATGAAAAGGTATCGACCAAACAGAGAAATATATCACCTAAACTTATAAAAAGTAGGAACATATGGTAACCAAATGGAAAATATCTTGGGCAAATAGGAAAATTTGTTAGCCAAATGGGGAAAATATTGTCCAAGTAACGAAATATCCCCCAACAAACTTAGGAAAAGTACGAAAATTTGTTAAGCAAGTATGAAAAGTTATCGACCAAGTAGAGAAATATATCACCCAAACTTATAAAAAGTAGGAACATATTTTAACCAAAGGGAAAATACCTTGGCCAAATAGGAAAATTTGTTAGCCAAATAGAAAAAATATTGACCACGTAACGATATATCTTGTCCACACTTATGAAAAGTAGGGACATTTGTTAGCCAAAGGAGAAAAAAGATTGACCAAGCAACGAAATTCCCCAACCAAACTTATGAAAAGTACGAAACTTTGTTAAGCAAGTATGAAAAGGTATCGACCAAACAGAGAAATATATCACCTAAACTTATAAAAAGTAAGGACATATGTTAACCAAATGGAAAATATCTTGGCCAAATAGGAAAATTTTTTAGCCAAATGGGGAAAATATTGTCCAAGTAACGAAATATCCCCCAACAAACTTAGGAAAAGTACGAAACTTTGTTAAGCAAGTATGAAAAGGGATCGACCAAACAGAGAAATATATCACCCAAACTTATAAAAAGTAG
The DNA here is from genome assembly GCA_014155875.1 of Cepaea nemoralis. Lineage (NCBI taxonomy): Eukaryota > Metazoa > Mollusca > Gastropoda > Stylommatophora > Helicidae > Cepaea > Cepaea nemoralis. The sequence continues at coordinate 8,987 of JACEFZ010013880.1, read as the reverse complement.
GAACATATGTTAACCAAATGGAAAATATCTTGGCCAAATAATAAAATTTGTTAGCCAAATAGAAAAAAAATATTGACCACGTAACGATATATCTTGTCCACACTTATGAAAAGTAGGAAAATTTGTTAGCCAAATGGGGAAAATATTGACCACGTAACGAAATACCCAAACCAAACTTAGGAAAAGTACGAAAACTTTGTTAAGCAAGTATGAAAAGGGATCGACCAAACAGAGAAATATATCACCCAAACTTATAAAAAGTAGGAACATATGTTAACCAAATGGAAAATATCTTGGCCAAATAGGAAATATTGTTAGCCAAATAGAAAAAAATATTGACCACGTAACGATATATATTGTCCACACTTATGAAAAGTAGGGAAATTTGTTAGTCAAATGGGGAAAATATTGACCACGTAACGAAATACCCCCCAAAAAAACTGAGGAAAAGTACGAAACTTTGTTAAGCAAGTATGAAAAGGTATCGGCCAAACAGAGAAATATATCACCCAAACTTATAAAAAGTAGGAACATATGTTAACCAAATGGAAAATAGCTTGGCCAAATAGGAAAATTTGTTAGCCAAATAGAAAAAATATTGACCACGTAACGATATAGCTTGTCCACACTTATGAAAAGTAGGGAAATTTGTTAGTCAAATGGGGAAAATATTGACCACGTAACGAAATACCCCCCCAACAAACTTAGGAAAAGTACGAAACTTTGTTAAGCAAGTATGAAAAGGTATCAGCCAAACATAGAAATATAACACCCAAACCTATGAAAAGTAGGAAACTTTGTTAGCCAAAGTGAAAAAACCCAGGTCAAGTAAGAAAATTCTGATAGCCAAATGTGAAAAGTGTCGGCCAAATACAGAAATTGCTCAACCAAACTTATAAAACGTAGGAAAATTGTTATTCAAACGGAAAGCTATTGAACAACTAGGAAAATGTAATAGTCAAAGAAGAATAATATTGAACAAGTAATGAAATATATCATTCAAACTTATGAAAAGTAGCAAGCCTTGATAACCAAAGGTGAAAAATATCACTCAAAGAGAGAAATAGCTCGCCCCAACGTATAAAAAGTAGGAAAATTGTCGGCCAAAGGGGAAAAAGTTAGACCAAATACAGAAATATCTCGACCAAACTTATAAAAATCTAGGAAAAAATAGTACCCAACACAACTAAAAGGCTGACTAAAGTTATAAATCCAAACTTATAAAAATAACCAAATAGGAAAACATATTGACCAAGTACAGACATATATCAATCAAACTTATAAACTTGTCGTCCAAAGTGATAAAAAACAAAGAAAGGCTGTCAGCCAGTCTAAGAAATAGGTATGGAAAAGTAAGTCGACCAAGACTACAGAAGTTATATTCTTATTTCCTTTTTTTTTTTTTTTTTTTTCTGAGCTTGGTTGACTTACTTTTCCATACCTATTTCTTAGACTGGCTGACAGCCTTTCTTTGTTTTTTATCACTTTGGACGACAAGTTTATAAGTTTGATTGATATATGTCTGTACTTGGTCAATATGTTTTCCTATTTGGTTATTTTTATAAGTGTGGATTTATAACTTTAGTCAGCCTTTTAGTTGTGTTGGGTACTATTTTTTCCTAGATTTTTATACGTTTGGTCGAGATATTTCTGTATTTGGTCTAACTTTTTCCCCTTTGGCCGACAATTTTCCTACTTTTTATACGTTGGGGCGAGCTTTTTCTCTCTTTGAGTGATATTTTTCACCTTTGGTTATCAAGGCTTCCTACTTTTCATAAGTTTGAATGATATATTTCATTACTTGTTCAATATTCTTCTTCTTTGACTATTGCATTTTCCTAGTTGTTCAATAGCTTTCCCGTTTGAATAACAATTTTCCTACGTTTTATAAGTTTGGTTGAGCAATTTCTGTATTTGGCCGACACTTTTAACATTTGGCTATCAGAATTTTCTTACTTGACCTGGGTTTTTTCACTTTGGCTAACAAAGTTTCCTACTTTTCATAAGTTTGGGTGTTATATTTCTCTGTTTGGCCGATACCTTTTCATACTTGCTTAACAAAGTTTCGTACTTTTCCTAAGTTTGTTGGGGGGTATTTCGTTACGTGGTCAATATTTTCCCCATTTGACTAACAAATTTCCCTACTTTTCATAAGTGTGGACAAGCTATATCGTTACGTGGTCAATATTTTTTCTATTTGGCTAACAAATTTTCCTATTTGGCCAAGCTATTTTCCATTTGGTTAACATATGTTCCTACTTTTTATAAGTTTGGGTGATATATTTCTCTGTTTGGCCGATACCTTTTCATACTTGCTTAACAAAGTTTCGTACTTTTCCTAAGTTTTTTTGGGGGGTATTTCGTTACGTGGGTCAATATTTTCCCCATTTGACTAACAAATTTCCCTACTTTTCATAAGTGTGGACAAGATATATCGTTACGTGGTCAATATTTTTCTATTTGGCTAACAATATTTCCTATTTGGCCAAGATATTTTCCATTTGGTTAACATATGTTCCTACTATTTATAAGTTTGGGTGATATATTTCTCTGTTTGGTCGATCCCTTTTCATACTTGCTTAACAAAGTTTTCGTACTTTTCCTAAGTTTGGTTTGGGTATTTCGTTACGTGGTCAATATTTTCCCCATTTGGCTAACAAATTTTCCTACTTTTCATAAGTGTGGACAAGATATATCGTTACGTGGTCAATATTTTTTTTCTATTTGGCTAACAAATTTTATTATTTGGCCAAGATATTTTCCATTTGGTTAACATATGTTCCTACTTTTTATAAGTTTGGGTGATATATTTCTCTGTTTGGTCGATCCCTTTTCATACTTGCTTAACAAAGTTTCGTACTTTTCCTAAGTTTGTTGGGGGATATTTCGTTACTTGGACAATATTTTCCCCATTTGGCTAACAAATTTTCCTATTTGGCCAAGATATTTTCCATTTGGTTAACGTATGTCCTTACTTTTTATAAGTTTAGGTGATATATTTCTCTGTTTGGTCGATACCTTTTCATACTTGCTTAACAAAGTTTTGTAATTTTCCTAAGTTTGTTGGGGGTATTTCGTCACTTGGACAATATTTTCCCCATTTGGCTAACAAATTTTCCTATTTGGCCAAGATATTTTCCATTTGATTAACATATGTTCCTACTTTTTATAAGTTTGGGTGCTATATTTCTCTGTTTGGCCGATACCTTTTCATACTTGCTTAACAAAGTTTCGTACTTTTCATAAGTTTGTTGGGGGGTATTTCGTTACTTGGTCAATCTTTTTTCTCATTTGGCTAACAAATTTTCCTATGTGGCCAAGGTATTTTCTCTGTGGTTAACATATGTTCCTACTTTTTATAAGTTTAGGTGATATATTTCTCTGTTTGGTCGATACCTTTTCATACTTGCTTAACAAAGTTTCGTACTTTTCATAAGTTTGGTTGGGGAATTTCGTTACTTGGTCAATCTTTCTTCTCCTTTGGGTAACAAATGTCCCTACTTTTCATAAGTGTGGACAAGATATATCGTTACGTGGTCAATATTTTTTCTATTTGGCTAACAAATTTTCCTATTTGGCCAAGGTATTTTCCCTTTGGTTAAAATATGTTCCTACTTTTTATAAGTTTGGGTGATATATTTCTCTACTTGGTCGATACCTTTTCATACTTGTTTAACAAAGTTTCGTACTTTTCCTAAGTTTGATGGGGGATATTTCGTTACTTGGACAATATTTTCCCCATTTGGCTAACAAATTTTCCTATTTGCCCAAGATATTTTCCATTTGGTTAACATATGTTCCTACTTTTTATAAGTTTAGGTTATATATTTCTCTGTTTGGTCGATACCTTTTCATACTTGCTTAACAAAGTTTCGTACTTTTCATAAGTTTGGTTGGGGAATTTCGTTACTTGGTCAATCTTTTTTCTCCTTTGGCTAACAAATGTCCCTACTTTTCATAAGTGTGGACAAGATATATCGTTACGTGGTCAATATTTTTTCTATTTGGCTAACAAATTTTCCTATATGGCCAAGGTATTTTCCCTTTGGTTAAAATATGTTCCTACTTTTTATAAGTTTGGGTGATATATTTCTCTGTTTGGTCGATACATTTTCATACTTGCTTAACAAAGTTTCGTACTTTTCATAAGTTTGGTTTGGGTATTTCGTTACTTGGTCAATCTTTTTTCTCATTTGACTAACAAATGTCCCTACTTTTCATAAGTGTGGACATGATATATCGTTACGTGGTCAATATTTTTTTCTATTTGGCTAACAAATTTTCCTATTTGGCTAAGATATTTTCCATTTGGTTAACATATGTTCCTACTTTTTATAAGTTTGGGTGATATATTTCTCTGTTTGGTCGATACATTTTCATACTTGCTTAACAAAGTTTCGTACTTTTCATAAGTTTGGTTTGGGTATTTCGTTACTTGGTCAATCTTTTTTCTGATTTGACTAACAAATTTCCCTACTTTTCATAAGTGTGGACAAGATATATCGTTACGTGGTCAATATTTTTTTCTATTTGGCTAACAAATTTTCCTATTTGGCTAAGATATTTTCCATTTGGTTAACATATGTTCCTACTTTTTATAAGTTTGGGTGATATATTTCTGTATTTGACCAATAATTTTAATATTTTGTCTAACATATTTTCTTATTTGACGGTTGAAGTGGTACATAGAATGTGTACTTTTGTCTGGTTGTGAAGTGTGGCACTGAGCAGGTACACTGAAAAAACATATATTGGTCTTGGAAATGGCTTTCTGGAGAAAGAGGTAAAGACACTATGGCCACATAGAAAGGAAATGAAAGTGTGGATGTCTAATTTGATACGTGATAACGTCGCTGGTTATGACGGCGGACATGTGACCTGTCATGTTACGTGCATTGCCTAAGGTTGAATCGGGGCAGTTTGTTGTGTTGATGCTCGGGTGTCCTTTGGTGTAACCGGATAACACGAGGACTACACGGTTATAGAAAAGAGAGAGAAGGGGGTGACAATTTTACCCTTCAGATGCAGTGTTGATGATGCATTGTTGATGATGCAGTGTATTCACTCCTATACACAGTGATCATCATACGTTAGGTTCCCTGACTCGACAACCGATAGGACACCCTTTTTCTATAGTTTCCCTCTTAACCATGTGTCTCAGATGTCCCATTACCCCTGTGACCGGATGTGCCACCATATTTGACCAGTTTTAGTGAATGAGACGTAGTTTGGTTGTAGCAATTACCCATGTGTGATAGGGTGCGACGCCATCTTTGACCGGATGTAACTATTGTCCATGTGTGTTGACTGTACCACTAGGTGCTATTGATCAATACAAAATCAGTGCTCGAGGCGCTCCTGTCAGGGAAATTGCCGATAGTAAGGACATTACTTTCTGAACTTAGCAGTCGGCATAACGTCTTGATCATTTCATCGATCACTTTAACCATCATCATGTCACTACACATACCATACCCTACAATTTAAGTGATCCTTCGACCACTTGATCACTACTTCACCAGTACTTGACCACTATTTGACTATGTCCTTACTTATTTTACCATCACCGTTTCAGTACACGTACCATACCCTATAATTTAAGTGGTCATTCGATTACTTGACCACTACTTGACCACTATTTGAGCACCACTTGACCAACTCTTGATCATCACCATGTGACTATACCTACTTTCACCGACAATTTAAGTAGTCACTCGACCATTTACCACTACTTGGCCACAACTTGAGCACGTCATCGATCACTTTAACCAACACAGGTTCACTACACGTACTTTCCCTTACAATTTAAGTGGTCACTCGATCATTTGACCAGTACTTGCCCGCTACTTGATCACTACTTGACAATGTCACTACTTAATTTATCCATCTCTGTTTCACTACACGTACCATACCCTACAATTTTCTCACTTGAGCGGTTGACCACTGGTTGAGCACTACTTGACCACTGCTTGACCACGTTGTCGACCATTTTACCATCACCGTTTCAATATACGTACTTTTCTCTACCTTTTAAGTGTTCATTCGACCACTTGACCACTGGTTGACCGCTACTTGACCATGTCATCGATCACTTTAACCACTACCATAATCTTAGGGACATCGTCCTCTACAATTTAAGTGGTCACTCGACCACTTGACCACTACTTGACCATTGGTTGACCACTACTTGACCACTAATTTACCACCCTTTAATCATCACCATATCATTATAACCACTTTTCCCTAAAATTTCCTCACTTGACCACTACTTGACCATTGGTTGACTACTACTTGACCACTAATTTACCGCCCTTTAATCATCACCATATCATTATAACCACTTTTCTCTAAAATTTCCTCACTTGACCACTACTTGACCACTGCTTGACCACTGCTTGACCACTAATTTACCATCCTTTAATCATCACCATATCATTACAACTACTTTTCCCTAAAATTTCCTCACTTGACCACTGTCTGACCACTGCTTGACCACTAATTTACTACCCTTTAATCATCACCATATCATTACAACCACTTTTCCCTAAAATTTCCTCACTTGACCACTACTTGATCACTACTTGACCACTACTTGACCACTAATTTACCATCCTTTAACCATCACCATGTCGCTACGACCAATTTTCCCTAAAATGTTCCTTACTTGACCACCACTTGACCACTGCTTGACCATCTGTTGACCACTAATACCTGGTACCCACCCCTTACCATCGAATGATACTACACTATATCCATTACAATCAGCGATCTTTAGCTTTCAAGGTTTCATTTGTAACACGTGTTATGTTAGTGAATAAGCTACTATGAACATCTACATAGCACTAATAACCACCCTTATCAACTAATTTCACTAACCCATACCCACTACTATCCCCACCGCACCTATTCCTTCTATTCGTACTATTGTACACCACCAATGCGCTAACAGTTCAAAATATTTTAACACATCACTCACCCACGTTTTTACAACCCTTTACTTAATGACTTTTCCGTATGCACCCCCTCCACGTCTGTTATGAACCGACCACCGTCACACCCGCCGGAGATTTTCCCACACTTGCCGACGTATAACTCCCCGGTACTACGTTCCAGAATTTTCCACTATGCCGCTACTTATTTAATATGCATTGTATTGTTTATACATGATTTAATAAAAATTATTATATACCTGATAGTGTTTAAGCCCGAACCGCCTAGTCTCACCCCACGCGCCCACCCCCTCGCCACCACCCCGCACCCCGTCGTTATTTATTTTTATTGTTATTTATTTTATTTTATTTTTTAATAATTAATTAAAATTTTTATACACCCACTCAATAGTTATCTGCCCTTAGAAACATAAAATCTTAGAATTATCGCCCTTAGATATGACCTAGATACCACCCCTTACCCCTTACCCAACTATATGACCGAGGGGGAGTGAAAATCAGCCGAGGTCAAGGTCAATCCGGATTAATCCGGCAAAAACGACCCGAATCCTACGTGTTTAACTACTAGTACATCTCCAGTATCATATAATGTGTTCAGCAGTCTAGTGACTTGCTCTAGTCCAAATTCTTCTAGAGCTCTAATCATTTCTGTTGTGATGTTATCTGCACCGGGGGCCTTGCCAGCTTTCATATGCTTAAGAACATTTTGAACCTCCATCTTTAAAATTGCTGGTCCTTCATTATTAAATTTAATAGCATACTGTTCCTCTCTGTTATCATTATACAGGTCTTTCACATAATCTGTCCATACATGTAGAATCTGATCTTTTTCTATTATGACTTTGCCATCTTTAGTTTTTAGACAGCCTGTTGATGTACCTGTTCTTTTATTAGTAAGTTCCTGAATTCTTTTGTGCACTAATTTGGTATTTTGACTGTTGTGTTGTTTTTCAATTTCTATTTCTAAGCACTTTTCCTCAAGCCGTGATTCTTTTGCCTTCCTACATAATATTCTGACTTGTCTGTGAATTTCTTCATATATGGCAGGATTATTTTTGTTGAGTCTTCTTGTTTCCATTAAGTGTAAAATTTCCTCTGTCATCCATTTTTTACGACCCACCTTCTTTAATTTTGGAATAGTTTTTTCTGCAGCCACATTGATTGAATTCTTTAACATTTCCCATTGATCATCCACATCCTGGAATAGGATCTCTAGATCAGACAATATTTCAAATCTGTTCTGTACTTCTATGTTGAATTTGTTTTGTATTTCCTTGTCATTACTCAATGTACACAAATCATATTTAGTGTTCCCTGTTGTATACTTGACTTTCTTCAACTTTATCCTCAATGTTCCTGTGAGTAGTCTGTGGTCACTATAACAATCAGCACTGGGAACTGTTTTTGCTACTGTTAGCGCGTTTCTAAATCTTCTGCTAATGAGAATGTAGTCAATCTGGTTTCTAATCCTGCTATCAGGACTCCTCCAGGTCCATAATCTTCTAGGGTGTTGCTTGAACCAGGTGTTTCCTACAATCAATTCCTGTTCATTTGCCCACTCTACTAGTCTGTATCCTCTTTCATTTCTCTCTCCTAAACCATAGTTTCCTACTGTGTATCTATCCCCTTGATTTCCTACTTTTGCATTGAAGTCCCCTATTATGATGTTTATTTCTGAATTTTTACATTTCTTTAAGGCAGACTCTATGTCATTATAAAATTCCTCTACACTATCTTCACTGGACTCTCCTGTTGGGGCATATACTTGAATAACATTTATGTTAAAAGGTCTGCCACTCAATTTAACTAGTAGAACTCTGTCCGACACGGCCCAATATCCCTGAACAGACGTTGATGTTTTCCGGTCCAAAATTATTGCCACTCCCCTATGTCGATCCTCACCTCCAGAATAAATAATCTTAAAATCTTTATGTATCTTGATGCCTGCTCCTGTCCATCTCGTTTCGCACATACCTAATATATTAATTTTTTCTCTTTGAATTTCTTGTGTTATGTTCTCTAATTTTCCGTCGTTGT
>JACEFZ010013879.1:0-67163 GCA_014155875.1 Cepaea nemoralis | reverse complement strand
ACCTTTAGTGCCTGTTAAATGTGGGGCTTCCTGTACCCAGTGCGAAGACCTATTCACCTGTAAAAAAATAAAGTTAGTGCTATTTTAAGTGCGTAATTATCTTTGGGTTTTAAATTGGCATATTCGTATATAATGCCACAAATACGTACTAATTTCGTAGAATAAACAGAAGAATAATGATTACAAAGTAGAATATTGTAAAATAATTTGCAGAATTCTTGTTCTCAATCATTATTATCGTCATCATCATCATCATCTTCTTTTTCTTCTCATCATACCCTTCCTCCTCATCACCCCTTCTCTTCTTCCTCCTCTTTCTTCTTTTCCTCCTCCTCTTTCTTCTTTTCCTCCTCCTCTCCTCTCCCTCCTCCTCCTTCTTCTTCTGCTCCCTGTTCTACTTCTTATGATTGCTTGCTTGATACAAAGAGAGTAAATTTCTTCTTCTCCTTCTTCTGTGAATGTACAACAATGGTTTCGACAGCGTGCGGTTTTTCTCTATGATCAGTGGGACGATTTAGAAGACAGCGAGGCACTCAATTTTCAGCAGACTTCATAACAATAACCATATGTCTGTTTGAATGTATGTCGTTGAAGGCTGTGGACCTGGAAGCGAAGGCGTGAGAGGCTGAACAGGTTTGCGAGTCACTGAGGTACAACATCAGTTTATGGAAAGAATTATCTTTTTATTCTTCCTTCTTCATCTTATGAGTGAAGTGTGCCTCAGAGATCAATGTGTCCCGACTTAGTGTGCATTTTACTTCCTCTAGGCAGATACCATCCAAAGCATCGGGCTCTACCTACCCGTGGGTACATTGCGTAAACTAACAATTGTGCCTGGTCCCCGGCCTCGAGGTCTACTCTTTGCAAAGTGCAACTGTTAGGGGATTTTAACCTGCAGAACTCACGGACATCCTGTTTTTTTCTCCATCAGCCGAGAAATCTAGGTATTCGATCTCACAACCCAAACGTTCATGGGGTAGAGTTATTGTAGAAATCTATGGTTATGGTAAACATAAACCTAGACCTATGTGAGGAATTGAACTGCGTAACTTCTGAGTCTGCGGCGACCACTGTAAGCTATAAACCATTTCTCTGAATGACAGAAGAGTTTAGAATAATTAATGAACACAATGTTGGATTCACAATGAACGCTGTCACTCTGATAGTCTAACATTGAAGCAGTAAATGTTATACTGACACATTCTTACTGTCTCATTGACATGGACACACTGACACCTGCATACCGACTGACTGACAATGGCCTATTAGCATGTTGTCATTGATACACTGACAGTCACACAGATAGTATGTCACTGACAAACTGTCATATTGATAACATGACTGACATACTCACATGGGTAACACATCATACAGATTGCCATACAGGGCAGGGAATTGTATACAATCGTTACAGTAATGAGAGAATACATAAAGGCGATACGTACTTACAATTACACGACAGGGCCGGGAGTAGCTTACAATCGTTACAGTAATGAGAGAAGACGTAAAGGAGATACACACAATTACACGACAGGGATGGGAGTTGCTTACAATCGTTACAGTAATGAGAGAAGACGTAAAGGAGATACACACTTACAATTACATGACAGGGCTGGGAGTTGCTTACAATCGTTACAGTAATGAGAGAAGACGTAAAGGAGATACACACTTACAATTACATGACAGGGCTTTGAGTTGCTTACAATCGTTACAGTAATGAGAGAAGACGTAAAGGAGATACACACTTACAATTACATGACAGGGCTGGGAGTTGCTTACAATCGTTACAGTAATGAGAGAATACATAAAGGCGATACATACTTACAATTACATGACAGGGCTGGGAGTTGCTTACAATCGTTACAGTAATGAGAGAAGACGTAAAGGAGATACACACTTACAATTACATGACAGGGCTGGGAGTTGCTTACAATCGTTACAGTAATGAGAGAATACATAAAGGCGATACATACTTACAATTACATGACAGGGCTGGGAGTTGCTTACAATCGTTACAGTAATGAGAGAAGACGTAAAGGAGATACACACAATTACACGACAGGGATGGGAGTTGCTTACAATCGTTACAGTAATGAGAGAAGACGTAAAGGAGATACACACTTACAATTACATGACAGGGCTGGGAGTTGCTTACAATCGTTACAGTAATGAGAGAAGACGTAAAGGAGATACACACTTACAATTACATGACAGGGCTTTGAGTTGCTTACAATCGTTACAGTAATGAGAGAAGACGTAAAGGAGATACACACTTACAATTACATGACAGGGCTGGGAGTTGCTTACAATCGTTATAGTAATGAGAGAATACATAAAGGCGATACATACTTACAATTACATGACAGGGCTGGGAGTTGCTTACAATCGTTACAGTAATGAGAGAAGACGTAAAGGAGATACACACTTACAATTACATGACAGGGCTGGGAGTTGCTTACAATCGTTACAGTAATGAGAGAATACATAAAGGCGATACATACTTACAATTACATGACAGGGCTGGGAGTTGCTTACAATCGTTACAGTAATGAGAGAATACATAAAGGCGATACATACTTACAATTACATGACAGGGCTGGGAGTTGCTTACAATCGTTACAGTAATGAGAGAATACATAAAGGCGATACATACTTACAATTACACGACAGGGCCGGGAGTTGCTTACAATCGTTACAGTAATGAGAGAAGACGTAAAGGAGATACACACTTACAATTACAACATAATAGCATTGCCTTTCATATCAGTGTAGTTAAAATAAACTACTTTCTGATAACAAAATACTTACTTTTGAACTTAACTCCGACCCAGAAGGTTCCATTTTCGTGGGTGAGCTCAATGGGCACCGTAATAGTGTATCTGAGAATGAGACACGTCACATCACAAATGATGGAAATAATATGATAAATAAACTCGAGAGTATTGATGGACACTTATAGTAGACATAACAAAGAAGCTTAAGTCAGAGTAAACAAAAGACACTTTGAAAGCCATGGCTACAGACGGACTGGATTACTTTCAACTCCAAAAATGATATGGGAACAAGGCAAGTTTGGGTAGCATTTCTAAAATACGAGTGTATTATGTTTTCACTTTCTCCCACGTATTTTCCAGTGTTATATAGCACAGTAATTATACTCTGTACGTTAATAGATAAATTAGGATGTATGAGTTTTCTCATAGAACCTCACCCTAATTAGATGGTTGTTTGAGGTTCGATTCCCAGTAGAGGACAGTTCTGGGATTTGTCTGACAATTCCAAGGCACTGTATATTTTGTGTGGCTATATGTGTGTATTTTGATGTATCTGTGTGTTTATTTGAGAGTGCTTTTGCAAAATATATGTAAGTCTGCAAGGTTGGCAACATGGATAATGAGAAATGAAACGATACACGAGATATGCCGTGTAATTGTATTGAGTAATAATAATAATAATAATAATAATAATAATAATAATAATAATAATAATAACAACATTCACACTGGATTATTATTATTATTATTATTATTATTATTATTTCTTCTTCTTCTTCTTCTTCTTCTTCTTCTTCTTCTTCTTCTTCTTCTTCTTCTTCTTCTTCTTCTTCCTCTTCTTCTTCTTCATCTCCTCCTCCTCCTCCTTCTTCTTCTTCTTCTTCTTCTTCTTCTTCTTCTTCTTCTTCTTCTTCTTCTTCTTCTTCGTCATCGTCGTTGTGGATGGGTCAAGCCGAGGACATTCTTCAACAGGTATATTCACTTGAGGACTTAGAACCTGGCGAGGAGTGGGTACAAGTGCCAACAGATTTCTGTACGTCTCTTTCAGTCTGCATCCAACTAGACAGAAAATGCAGACAAGAAAATCCGGCTGCTGAGGAGGCGGAAGTACAAGCTTTGATTTTCGAGAATTCGTTAGACGGTGATGCTGTCATATACACAGATGGGTCGGTCGTCAGACACGTGAGAAGCTCATGGGCTTTTACGACGCAGGCCGGAGGGAGAATTGTGAAGGATGACTCTGGTGCTTTAGCTGAGACCACAAGTACCCAGACTATGGAAGTCATGGCAGTAAGTAAAGCATTAACATGGCTCAAGACACAGACATTCATTAGGGCCCTTAGCGACTCAATGAGAATGCTCAAGAGGATAGAGATGGGGTGGATCCGACGAGAGTGGTTGCTGTCTCTGGAGCGGTCTCGGCTGGCAAAGATTAGTTTCATCTTCGTGCCAGGGCATGCGGGAGTACAAGGAAATGAGCGGGCTGACGAGCTCGCAGGTAAGGCTACTGTGGAGGGCGGACGCGCTATGGACCAGACTGACATTCTGAATGCTCTACGAGAAGTAAGACTGTTGCGAGAACCAAGTGATGACTGTGAATCTACAACAATGGCCAGACTGCGAGAACAGCAAATTAAAAGAGGTGTTGTCAAACAAACGCAGGAAGCCAAAGACGATTGATTAACCAACACAGAACTGGTGTCGTTAGCGGCTACACGCTGCGGGATTTGCTGAGGAGGGGATCCGAGCACTTATGGACTGAATGGTTCGATGTGCAATGAGGATGATCTTTCGACTAACTAACTAACTAACTAACTTCTTCTTCTTCTTCTTCTTCTTCTTCTTCTTCTTCTTCTTCTTCTTCTTCTTCTTCTTCTTCTTCTTCTTCTTCTTCTTCTTCTCTTCTCCATTGTCTTCTTTTTCTCCTTCGTTTTAAATCAGCCTATATCTGCTATTGTGTTTCCTGCATGACCAGCACTGTCTTTCATAGAGTTTGACATCTAGTGTTATTTCATCCGGTCATGGTACAGACTTCGCTGAGCTGTAATTGGTACGATGTTGTAGCATATGTTCTGCATTTTGAGGTGCTTGCCTGCACGCAAACCAATCTTTAACCTTGTGCATATGTGGCTGTTGAGCCTTTGAAGTCTTGTTCTAAGTAAAATAAAATATACACGTACCCAGTCCTTCCAGTAGATAATAATCATTCTTTTGTTTGACAGGTTATTTTCTTGGTATTCTTATAACAGTTTTCTGTTGGTAATATGTAACTGGATATCTGGTTTTTTTTTTTTTTTTGTATGGTCACAACTCTTTCTTTTATGAGTGTTTCAGTCCTCTCATTTCTTTGTATACTACAATGGGAGGGATCCACGTAGAATAGCTCTAGATATTGTTATTACCTTGCGATAGTCTTTGACAGTCTTATTGATGTTGGTGCATCTTCTAGCTAATCTTTACCACCTTCAATAGCTCGATTGCCAGAGCATAGATTCGGACCCTAATCGATAATTAACCCATGTTTTCAGTCTGGGTTGATGAGTTACAGCGCTTATATCATATGCACTGCATCGCTGAGATTCCATGCCATTTTAGTGTTTAAAAATGGTTTAAAAGACGACCGACTGGATTTCATTGCACCGGGTTTGATCCAATATGGCTTAGTCTATTACCGCGGGGCAGCCTGTGGAAAGCGTCGCACAAAGCGACGAACTCCGTAGCTCCAGGACTCTCCGAAAAATCTGCACTCGAGAACAGAACGATGTAGCTTGAAACTGAATCCAAAACCTTCGGAACGCGAGGCATGCGACGTAACCACTACGCCACAGAGGCTTAGACCACTATAGTTTAAGACCCGCAAGTGGTCGTATATCCCTGGTGTAATACGTGAGCGTGCCCGCGTCGTGGCGAAGGTGTTACGGTGCGGTTCATGATCCCGTATACCCACGTTTGAAACACAGCTGCTCGTGATTTGGCAGCACACCGCGTTGCGTTGGTGTTTTACGAAATGGTATGGGTTCTGGTCGATCAGAAAGCAATGCTACTAACCGTAAATTTGCTAAGAGATCATAACATCAAACAATTGCATGTGTTGACTGCAACGTCCTGTAAAGGATATGCAACTAACTTTGTAACTAACAATACATGGGCGTAGGGCAGAACTCTTGCAAGAGCTTAAGCAGAAACAGCAGGAGTGGTCTTCCTGGTTGCCACCCTTCCCATCTTTTGATTAGCTGATGTCCATGGTTTACTGATGTCCATGGTGAGCTGACGCCCATGGTTAGCTGACGTCCATGGTTAGCTAACGCCCATGGTTAATTGACGTCCATAATGACCTCGTGCACTGCCCTCCTCACCTGCCACTGCGGCTTTCACTTCTACATACATTAGTGTAAGGTTTTCTTCGTCTAGACATATTTCATCAAGGTAACGAGCTCTGTTTACCCATACGTAGCTTTTCAATCCTAACAATTTTCTCAGGGCAGCGAATCTACTCGATGTGGTTTGCAACTCTTGACACCAGACTGGCAGGAAAGTGCGTTAGTTAATGCGCCACTGCAGCTTCGGGGTGGAAAAAGAAAGTGAGGGCGGGGAATTGTAGACAGTAATATAAATAACAATTAATAGGTCGGTAATGTATAGCCAACATATAAACATAGGATAAAAGTATATAGTGATAACCAATGAATAAGTCAAAACATGTTAACGCAGAAGAAAAACACGTGTTACTGTGTGATCAGTACTAGAGACGAATGTCTCGTGATAAATGGACACTGCAATGTTCACTTGCCTCAGCTGCTCCTGCTGCGTCAGGTTCAAAGTCTTGTAGCCTGGGATGCGGACCGCCTCATCGTTGGGCGTGCTGCCTTTAAAGTCATAGTGTGTCATATTGGGACGATCGCCGTATTTCACGTACACGTCGTAAGTGGAGAGATAATCCTGCGGCTCGATCACAACCTACATAAGGTAAAGTAAACACATTTTCACGGCTGAACGTTATTGAGGGATTGGGCATTCATACATGGGTGATAATTGGTTGATATGATTGATAGACTGATTGATTGGTTGATTTAATCACCATTTGCCTCACATTGTGAAACTGTTCCTCCTGCTTCTTCTTCTTCTTCTTCTTCTTCTTCTTTTTCATCTAATCTTTTTCTTCTCACCTTCTCCTCCTTTAATACTTGTGTTGTTGTTGTTATTGTTGTTGTTGTTGTTGTTGTTGTTGTTGTTGTTCTTCTTCTTCTTCTTCTTCTTCTTCTTCTTCTTCTTCTTCTTCTTCTTCTTCTTCTTCTTCTTCTTCTTCTTCTTCTTCTTCTTCTTCCCCCACCCCTCCTCCTCTTCTTCACCTTCTTCTTCTTCTACTTCTGTATGCACCTTTAAACATCATCCTGACATCCTGAATAAATTCAAAGACAGCAACAATCAATATGAGCTTGTTGAAATCTCTATAGAGTCTGTTATCATAAAATAAGTTACGTTGCACTGTCTCGCCAAGTATACTGCCCAATGCATCCTTTAAACTATTCATTGGTACTTCAATATCTTCCCCAAGATCACATTAGGAGCTTCTTAGCCCAGTGCATGAACTTCGTGACGCCGGCGCCGATCACATGTCTAAAGTAAAATCTCACGTGCTACATATATTATGACTTGCATAAGAATACTTATTTACTACAATTACCAGAACTGCGACCAAACAGGCCACTCATTACGATATCAAACTACAGATGAATTGTAACATGGGCAACGCGCACACTGGACCTCTTATGTTTCGCCCTATTCAGAGAAGGTTAGGCGCCAGAATCATTACTCACGATCAGTGAGGGTTTTCTGACACCCCCTAACAACTAAGCAACACTGAATCTTTACAAACTGAAACAAAACCTGTCCTACGCATTTAACACCCCTCATACTCTACCCACTAAGCAGCACACAATACGTAAACCTAAGTAACGATCACTTTACATGCTTTCAGGCACATTGATCATTTGGTGCTAGACCCATATATTTATAGACCAATCTGCACTCGGTGTGGTCAGTATCATGCCGGCCACTTTTACTTCCCAAGGCCGTGTCTGGTACTGATTTTAGGCTGGGTTCACCTTGGAGCTCGAGTCAATTCCATTCCAATTCCAGTTCTCGAGAAGATTGGCCCTATTCAACCGTCGACTTAATCGGGTTGGTTATAGTCGGGGCCCTAATGTGCTTGTTCTTTCGTAAATCGAGATGCGCATATCTGCTTCCTTGAAAATGTTTTAATGGCTGTAATTGTGTTCGTTTCATCCTTGTGGTTTTACATGTCTGGACACTTGTTAAGGCCTGGCGTAATTGTGTTTCCTTCCTGTGTTATTGTGTTGTTTCCTTCAGGGAAATTTTACCAATCGTCATCCTTCCCCCAGACATGTCTTGATCTTGGTCTGTTTTCGTATCTTGTGGGGTTTCTTTGGTACCTTGTGTCGTGAATGGCTTGGTATCTTGTTCTTGCTGGAGAGTAATCTCTTCCTCTGGCCACCGTCCATTCTTGGTCGCCGTCTGTTTGGATATCTACCTCTTTTATTTCCTCGTCTGGTTCTTTCTCTTCTGTCTGTGACTTGGTATCTTCTGCTTCTGATGTCTCGTTCTTTGACTTGAGCTGTTCAATCTTTTCTCTTTCTTCTTGTAATTTTGTTAAAGTTTCTTCTGTCTCAGCCTTTATTGCAGCCATTCGAGAGACATCCTGCTAAATATTATGCTGCATTTGCTGCAGTTCGTCCAGGATGCACTCAGATGATCTCAGGTCTTTCAGTTGGCCTTCAAATGGTCAATTTTAAACATCCTTTAAGATGCCGACTAGCATAACCCTGCCACTAAGCGACTGACATACCCCACCCAATAAGAAAACTTCACTACTCTACTTAAAATTCCAATATGTCACCTTCTATGCGGCTCCGACTCCGTTCCTACCCACTAAGCGATCAAGGATGAAACATGTGGCGTGCTAGCACGAGAATGGTGTGCTAGCACGAGAATGGTGTGTTAGCACGAAAATAGTGTGCACGTTAGCTTAGCTGGTAGCCAAATGCGCTGATCATGAGCACGATCGGGCGCAGAGTTGACGCCTGGGCTCAGCTCCTGCGAAAGTGAGGGAACAATTGGCCACCTATTCCTCCGTGCATTCAGGCTTACACAATGTGATGGCTCTATCACATCACATATCCATGGTAAGGAAGTGATTGGGGAGAAATGATCACTATTTTATTATTGTAAAACGAGAATACAAGCGTAGCTAACCTGCAGCGATGAATTCCTGTCGGTGAGGTTCACTGGGTGGTAGTTGAAGTTGGACCACACCTCCCGCTTCGTGTTGGTGAGCAGCACGAACAGATCGTGCTCATAGGCATCAGCGTTACCTAAGAGAGAAAACAGCAAGAACACTGCAAATACCGCCCGAGTAAGTTAAGTAAGGAGTTCTTTTACTCCCGTTAAGCCTGTTGAGGCGTAATGGCTTAGGATAGAGATCGGGTTGCTGTGAAACTACAAACCAAACTAAATCGCATAAGCACTTGAAGTGTGGAATCCGAAACAATGGTCAACCCAACGAAGGCAGCAGTGACATGGTTATCTGTGAATAACCATATTGTCAACACTTCAACACCAACTGTACATCTGAGTTCAGATATTGTTGAAAGAGCGCAGGCAATGAATTACCTAATGATACGTTTTGATCGAAAACTTGCTTATAATGAGCATATAGGTCAGGTGATAACAAAGGCCAAGCGGGCTTTGGCTGCGATGCGGATGATGGCGGCAGCAAACCTCGAGCAGCGCCATCTATGTCTTCTATACGTCTGTTTTTGAGAATGAGATGGCGATCCTGACTATCAGCCATAAGCAAATGGAAAGGATACAGAATGAAGCTATGCGTATTATTCTTGGATGTACAAGAGCTACAGCATGCAGGGCGATGCGCTATCTTCTTGAGTTTCCAACCATAGGAGACAGAATACAAATTTGCAGAGCACGTGCCTACCTCAGAGTCAATGCAAACACACAATATCCACTGCATAGTGAAATTAAGAAGGTAAAGGGCAGCAGGTTAAGAAGAGGAAGGTCGTGGATGGGTCACGCCGAAGACATTCTTCAACAGGTGTGTTCACTTGAGGCATTAGAACCTGGCGAGGAGTAGATACAAGTGCCAACAGATTTATGTACGTCCTTTTTAGTTGCACCCAACTAGACAGAAAATGCAGACAAGAAAATCCAGCTTCTCTGGCGTCGGAAGTACAAACGTTGATCTTCGAGAATTCGTTAGACGATGATGCTGTCATTTATACAGATGGGTCGGTCGTTCGACGAGTGAGAAGTTTATGGGTCTTTACGACTCAGGCTGGAGGGAGAAATGTTAAGGAGGATTCTGGTGCTTTTGCTTTAACCACAAGTAGCCTTACTATGGAAGTCATGGCACTAAGTACAGCAATAACATGGCTCGAGGCACAGACATTCACTAGGGCATGTTTCCTTAGTGACTCAATGAGCATACTCAAGAAGACAGGGATGGGGTGGATCCGAAGAGAGTGGTTGCTGTCTCTGGAGTGGTCTCGGTTGGCAAAGATTAGTTTCATCTTCGTGCCTGGGCATGGGGGTGTATAAGGAAATGAGCAGTCTAACAAGCTCGCAGGTAAGGGTACTGTCGAAGGTGGTCGCGCCGTGGATCAGGCTGACATTCTGAATGCAAGAACCAACCGATGACTGTGAATTTATAACCATGGTCAAGATGCGAGAACAGCAGATTAAAAGAGGTGTGGCCAAACAAGAACACTATGCAGGAAGCCAAAGAAGATTGATAAACCAACACATAACTGGTGTCGTGAACCGCTACACGCTGCGTGATTTTCTGAGGAGGGGATCCGAACACTTATGGACTGAATCGTTCGATGTGCAATGAGGATGCTCTGTCGACTAACTAACTATCTTTTACACGTCTAAGGCGCATTGGGCATGTGGAGCCAGACCCATATTTGTATATACCAAAAGACACTTGGTGTGATTATGTGGTCGGTATCACACAGGTATCACAAGTATCACACAGGTATCACAAGTATCACACAGATGGTATTTATTTGCCAAGACATTTCCTATGGCCAGGGTCGACCTGACTGTCCAGGTCAATATTTATTTTTAAATTCGAAACCGCCCTGACATGTATGGAACTCGAGACCACCCGATCCGCCCCAGCACGTCTAAAAGGGGTCATACGTTACTTTACTTTACTTTACTTTACTTTACTTTACTGTACTGTACTGTACTGTACTGTACTGTACTTTACTTTACTTTACTTTACTTTACTTTACTTTACTTTACTTTACTTTACTGTACTGCACTTTACTGTACTGTACTGTACTGTACTTTACTGTACAGTACTGTACTTTACTTTACTGTACTTTACTTTACTTTACTTTAAATTACTTTACTGTACTAGCAGAGGGAATCTGTTCACATGTACTGTACTGTACTGCACTGTACTGCACTGTGCTGTACTGTACTGTACTGTACTGTACGGTACTGTACTGTACTGTACGGTACTGTACTGTACGGTACTGTACTGTACTGTACTTTACTTTACTGTACTGTACTGTACTGTACTTTACTGTACTTTACTTTACTTTATATTACTGTACTTTACTTTACTTTACATTACTGTACTTTACATTACTGTACTTTACTTTACTTTACTTTACTTACTATGTAAAAAGCACCACATAGTAGACTTAGCCGTATGGGTGTGAAGTGTTAGCCCTTGGCATTACACATGGTCTCGGTATAATAGACTAGCCGACCAGTTCCGTTCCTCATAGTTTGAGATTTACATTGAAAACTCACGCACCAGTTGTACAAGATTTAGTCGACTCCAGACCTGTATTGTAAATGGGGATTGTAATCATCATCATGTGCTATGCTGCTAGTCGTGGGCAGTCATGGCTCGCAGTCTCACACGACAATCTGGCTTTGCATCAGCTATGTGATCCTGTCCTGATTATTCCAAGCACTCCAGGTATTTATCTCTTTGTCTTCCCTTTGCTCTATTCATATCAAATTTGCCAGTTGGCACTAAGTTTTTAGTTTATTGAGACGCATAATCATGGGTCTTAGATATACGGTGCTAACCTCTATTTTATGGACAAATCGAAACTCAATGAGTGCTATTGTTAATATAATGTGTATTTTTAATGACTGCGCAGTGTTTGAAAATATTGCTGGTCGAAGTTTTGTTTTCACCCTCTGTAAAGTTCATGCAATATAATAGGTAAATACAAAACTTGGACCGGCAATATTTTCAAACACTCACAGTCATTAAAATTACACCCTGTATCAAACCGGTCGTCTTTGCTTTCCATGATATTTTCTGGTACCCATTTTACGCCAGGTTGACGTGGTAACCCAGATTACTTTTTGTTTAAACATCACACCTCGATGAAGATTTGAACACATGACTCTGTCGGACCGACAGGTGAGCATGCTAGTCACAGCGTTCCCACCACAAGCTACACAGGATAAACATTGTTGCACCTTTGTACACTCCCTGAGAAGTATTGAGCATTTTATGCAAATGATGGCTGATGGTTCAGGAGCGGTTGCCCGGGTGGCTAAGAATGCCGGGTTCTCATTCGGGAGACCCAGGTTCAAATCCTCTGTACGGTGTGGATTTTTCTCTGTCGGGGGCGAAAACAAATTCCTTATCTGCACTGTTCATGGCAACAGCACTAGGAAGGTGGCCTTAATTTATCAGGCTCCAGACACCGCAAGGTACTGTATGCAGTAGATGCTAGTTTTGACATATGATTAAAATATGTCTCTTTTATTTATCTCCCATGACCACCTGCTATTGTCAGTTTAAATTAACATCTCGGTGGAATGTTGTAAATTAACATCTCGGTGGGAAGTTGTAAATTAACATCTCGACAGGAATGTTATAAATTAACATCTCGGTGGGATGTTGTTATTCTTATTGTACAAAATCCGTTGGTCAAGCTGTTCAATCTTATACGGTATAAATTATCTGGTGACTTTATTTCCATCCTCAGCAGGATAAAGTACATTTGTTCAGTCATGTGCTTGAGGTCTATAAATATGAGTTGCAACGCAAAGTACCGAATGCCAACCAAGATCATGGGGATTTGCTTTCGGGCTTTCTCGGCCTCGAAGCCTGTAATGTGTATGTTCCTCGACAAGCTTCATCAAATTTAAGAACGTGAGCCTCGGGGGAGTTGAGGAAATCATGTTATCCCAACGCCAAGCGTCATTCATAAGGACATGTGAACAGATTCCCTCTGCTAGTTTTCATTGGTTGGAAGATTGGGTTTTGGGAAGCAGTACATGCAGTCTTTTCAAGACAGCAATCGCCGCAACGGCTTAGTCGCCTCTTTGGGCAAGGATGGTAAGTTAGCGGGTTACTCTTCTTTGTTTCCCAAGGAGGCCTCGGTAACACACTGGCGCTGCGAGATATATAAATAACACAAGAAATAATGTGCGGGATGCAGGTTCGCGTAGTGGTTAGGGCGCTTGCCAGTTAAGAAAGTGGTTCGGGTTCCAGATTATGATTTTCGACCAAAGGATTCGATCCAGCTTAACCAAATTGGATGTTACATAATTTTCAGAGTTGTCTGGGAAGGAAGGACATAGAAGAAATGAAATGGTCACCCCCACTTCACATGTATGGTCTAGAACAATGGTTCTCAACCGCTGAGAAATCCCCCCCCCCCCCCCACCCCCCGCGGGAAATATTAGGGTTTCCGGGGGGGGGGGGGTGTAAATTAAGATTATCTCACGATCACGTTAATACAAGACCCGATTGCCTGATATTGTTTTTCACTCCATACTTTACGGTTCTGTACTCCTCGCTCTTCTGAAATTCGTTTTATAACGTAAGTAGACCAAATAACATTGTATCTAGACGTCTAGACTTGTTCTAGTATGTGTTATTACATTTAGCTTCTATTTTTACGTTTACTGTGTAGGGGCGGGTGGGGGGGGGGGGGGGGGGGGGAATTATATGGAGGAAATACGAAAGAGGGGGGGGGGGTGACAATCTGAACATATGGTGAAAGGGTGCATGGACCAAAAAAGATTTCGAATCACTGGTCTACAATATGTGAAGGTTTTACACATTACACCCCAAAGGCAGCATATGGTATAGGAATACTTTAATTGCAGTGCATCACGCGTTCATTAGCTGGTGTCAACGTCAACTTTACCCACTACTTGCAAACACTAGACAAGCTGCAAAAAGCCATCAGGAATAAACGACCCGACATGCTTTCTCGGGGTGTGATTTTGTTGCACGATAATGCTCGGCCGCATGTCGCTAAGATTGTGCAGGAAGCATTAGCAAGGAAGGAGTGGGAAATTCTGCAACATCCAGCCTATAGTCCTGATTTGTCACCATGTTATTTTCATTTGTTCGGACCTTCAAAAAAGCTCTCAAAGGGCAACGATTTCACACAAATGCAGACGTAATGAATGCGGTAAACACTTGGTTCAGTGAGCAACCACAATCTTTTTTTTGCGGACGGCATTCGCCGCCTACCTAAGCAATGGGATGCTTGCCTGAATGCTTACGACAACGTCTTCTGACCAACCCATGATGCATAATTCATTCAAAATGAATGCTTTGTTTAATTCTACCACACCTGTTAATGTTTCTTTCATGCTTTCGTAATAAAGCCAATGGAACGGGTTAAAAGAGCGTCCCTAATATTTTCATGCCTTGGGATCTTCAATGTCCAGTGTCCATTTTTATGCTGGCCAACTCCGACCCTTCATTCAGGAACCCTGCAGCATCCCAACGACCCGCAGATGCAGTTATGGGGTGGAAGAGGAGGAGCCAACGAAGCTTCTCACGGTGTTTACAATTATCAGCATGTCGTAAACGTAGGCAGCAATTTTAAGTTTCCTAAATGGTTAACTTACGTTCAATCCACAGCAATATTGGGTCTTGTGACGATTCGACCTTCACCTTCTCACCATTGCAGGAATAGCTTAAGGATAGTACACCATTTCCGACATTGCTGCCTTTCTGCGAGTAAGTGAACGGGTTGTTGGAGTCGCCCATGAACTGGTTGATACAAAGTAGAACGTGCTTGATATACAATGTACATCAACAATCATAACATCAGACGGAAGAATCTCTACTTAGATTAAGAGCAGATATGTCAAACAAAAGCTGTATTTTAAGAAAAGAAAACTATCTGAACTAATAAGCCACTGTCATTGAATGTAAGAAAGAGAATATTGCAACGCTATAACGAACGTGTGCTCCTGTATAGCAGCGAATCTTGGAATGTGAGTAAACATGTTAGTCAGATGTACTTCATATGTCAGCCAAAGTATCATTCATTTGTTCACATAACATGATGTACAACTCTGCAGTATCCAGCTGACGAGATGCCGTGAACTATGTCAGGCAAGAAATCGTGCAACATGTTATTTATGGCGTCTGTGTGTAAATTCACTGAGGGAATACATTGTTTTGAAATTAATAAGATCTTGAATGCAGCAGAGATGTGGTTTCTAAGAATAGAGTTGCCAACACTTTGGGCTGTCAGAATCACCATCAACAATTGCCTATGAAAGTACAACATTACATGCAACTATAAGAAAGCGACAAGTAATGTTCGTTGATCATTTAATGAGAAGATTAGAATTGTAGAAAATCTTGACATTTGGAAACTTCTGCAATAAAAGAGGTAGAATCAGACGGAGAGAAATTATGCTGGATGGACTCAGTCAGTGACATGGAGGCTTATTAATAATAGACTGGATCCATAACACCAAGAACCAAGAACGGCGGAGAAACATGAACGCTTACATCATTTGGCAGGGCACATGATCATGACGATACCAGCAGCCTATGGTAATCATACCATTACTGGCGTGTGCCGGGGGAGTACTTTTTCTTTCATGGCCGGGTAATAATGACCGCTTGCCCGAGAAGTCGCTACGTAGTGTACAATCTAGGGTTTTTTAAATCTTTACCCAAAAGTCTTCCCGTGGGTTGAGCACGTCTCATGATATATGTTTTGGACAGCTTAACCCTGAGTAACGCACTCGTTTTCTGAACGGAAAGTCGAGGACAGTCCAACACGAGATGGGCGAGGAAAAAAGAGATAGCATATACAGGTGGACAACGATACAAGTGGAAAGACAACATCAAGAAGTAGACAGCGGTGCCAGAGGGGAGATATTAAGGGATAGATAGTGGTACCAATGGGAAGACAACCTCAAGAGGTAGACAGCTGTACCAGCTCGAAGATAACTTTAAGGGGTAGATAACGGTACCAGTAGGGAGATGGCATAAACAGGTGGACAACTATACAAGTGGGAAAACAACACCAAGAGATAGATAACGTCAAAAGTGAAAAGACAACATCAAGAGGTAGATAACGATACAAATGGCATGATAAAATCAAGTGGTAAAACGTATGGCCTCTCATAGTGTACAATTAAAGTGATAAACAGCGAATGTTATATTTCGGCAAAACTTCATTGAGGAGACTTGGTTGATTGATTTATTGATGGCAGCAGTCTTTTGATTGATAACTTGATTGAGTTAGTGATGACAGCTGTCTATATTTGAGTGTGTTTAAGAATGTATTTACCCGTGACACAAATTTTAGCCGTTTGTAACGTTATTTTCTTTCTCATTCTTTGCATGATAATTCGTAGCAAATTCTTTGTGATGGGACTCATTATACTATTTGTTCTATGTTGATCACATTCCAAGGCTCCTGATTTCTTTGGGATTGCAATAAATTCAGAATACATAATTCAGAAGTTATATGTCCGGTATCATATAATGACTTCAGCAGTCTGGTGACTTGATCTATTCCATATTCTTCTAAAGCTTTAATCATTTCTGTAGTGATGTTATCTGAAACCAGGGGCCTTGCCAGCTTTCATATGCTTAAAAACATTTCGAACCTCCATCTTCAAAATTGGCGGTCCTTCATTATTAAATCGATTATCTAACTGTTCATCTCTGCTATCATCGTAAAGGTTTTTCACATAGTCTGACCATACATGTAGAATCTGATCTTTTTCTATTATGATTTTGTCATCTTTAGTTTTTAGACAGCCTGCTGATGTACTTGTTCTTTTATTGGTAAGTTCCTGAATTCTTTTGTGCGCTAATTTGGTATTTTGACTGTTGTGTTGTTTTTCAATTTCTAAGCAATTTTTCTCACGCCATGCTTCTTTTGCCTCCTTACATAATATTCTGACTTGTCTGTGAATTTCTTCATATTTGGCAGCATTATTTTTGTTGAGTCTTCTTGTTTCCATTAGTTATAAAATTTCTTCAGTCATCAATTTCTTACGACCCACCTTCTTTAATTGTGGAATAGTTGTTTCTGGAGCCAAACTGATTGAATTCTTCAAAATTTCCCATTGATCATCCACCTCCTGGAATAGGATCTCTAGATCAGACAATATATCAAATCTATTTTGTACTTCTCTGTGGTCACTATAACAATCAGCACTAGGAACTGTTTTTACTATTGTTAGCGCATTTCTAAATCTTCTGCTTATCAAAATGTAATCAGTCTGGTTTCTAATCCTGCTATCAGGACTCCTCCATGTCCATAATCTTCTTGGGTGTTGCTTAAACCAGGTTTTTCCTACAATCATTTCCTGCTCTTTTGCCCACTCTACAAGTCTGTATCCTCTTTCATTTCTCTCTCCTAAACCATAGTTTCCCATTGTGTATCTATGACCTTGATTTCCTACTTTTACATTGAAGTCCCCTATTAAGATGTTTATTTCTGAATTTTTACATTTCTTTAAAGCAGACTCTACGTCATTATAAAATTCTTCTACACTATCTTCACTGGATTCTCCTGTTGGGGCATATACTTGAATAACATTTATGCTAAAAGTTCTGCCGCTTAATTTAACTAGTAGAACTTTGTCTGACACGGCCCAATATCCTTGAACAGATTGTGATGATTGCCGGTCCAAAATAATTGTTATCCCCCTTTGTCGATTTTCTCCTCCAGAATAAATAATCTTAAAATCTTCATCTATCTTGATGCCTGTTCCTGTCCATCTCCATCCCTAAAATATTAATGTTCTCTCTTTCATTTCTTGTTTGATGTTATCTAATTTTTCGTCGTCGTTTAACGTCATAACATTCCATGTTGCTAATTTTAATGTCTCTGTCCTTGTCTTGCAATGATCTGTCTTTAAGCGAATCATAATGAACTGGCACTTTTAAAGAAGGTAGTTTGCCGTTGCTTTCCTTCTTGGCAGTGACCATACTGGCCGGGTGACCGAAGTCATTGTCTCGTGAAAGAGATCTTCTGCCTAACTGTCGCGAAACTTGAGACCATAACCAACAACTATCTGTCGGCTGCCCTCATAATTTCATCTACCACCTGCCTTCCGTGGCTTCTTTTGAAATTTCCAATAAACGAATACGAAATAACACCACATAATCCACAGGAAACCACTAAAACAGCATCGTCACGAAGAATAAACGCGTCACGTCTTCTCCGTTTTACCGGAACAGATCCAATAAAAGGACGTCATTTGAAATGAGAAAAAGAGTGTTGAGGTGCTACAAAGAACCTGTTCTTTTGTATAGATGTGAAACTTGGACAATGAGCAGTCAAGCTGAAAAACATCTGATGGCCGCAGAAATGTGGTTTCTGAGGAAAATGCAAAGAATACCATGGACAGACAGAAAAACCAATGACCAAGTACTACAGGAGACAAATGAAAATCGTAAACTGAAATTTTTTGGACATGTTATGAGAAGAAATGAATTGGAAAACTTGGTGACAACTGGCAAGATCGAAGGGAACAAACCAAGGGGAAGACCGAGAGGAAAATACCTGGATGGCTTGGCC
This sequence comes from Cepaea nemoralis, assembly GCA_014155875.1. NCBI lineage: Eukaryota > Metazoa > Mollusca > Gastropoda > Stylommatophora > Helicidae > Cepaea > Cepaea nemoralis. Next base: position 48,505 of record JACEFZ010013879.1, on the reverse strand, counting down.
ACATGGCATGGACGAGGCAGGAACACTGAGCTGATCCACGACTCTGGTGATCGAGTGAAATAGCGAGTCATGACCGCCCACACTTTCCGGCATGGCACATGATTGATTGATTGATTGATTGATTGTAACGTTACTTTATTAGTTAGTTAGTTAGTTAGTTAGTTAGTTAGTTAGTTTAGTTAGTTAGGTATCAGGTCTTGGTCAAATATAACAGAGCTACCGTATAACAGTAGACGGTGCTACTTGCTTTCTGTTAGTGCTGAATGTTGGGCGGCGTTCACTAAACCCAACACACCACATTGTACCAGCGGCGGGAGGGGGGGGGGGGAATAGATGCCTCATCCTAGTGCGAGGATATGCAACGTAAAGATTAAATGACATGGCAGAGCAGACCTTGGTCGGTATCTGAACCAACAAGCGGACAGTCAGAGCATCGCTTTGCTGATCCGGCAACTTCTGCAGCTTGTGTTGTTCCAGATGTATTGGTGCTGATTTCCTCTGGAGTAACCTAGGCAGTCCCAGAGAAGGGTCATGCTGCATGGGCAAAACATGGTCTCTACAATTCAGCCCAGGCTTTGTGCTATGGGCAGGTGTAACATCCGCTACAGCCATTGATTATAGTTGCTGTGCCTTGTTAGAAACACAATGTAACAAACCATCGTCTGCCAAGGCAGTTCGGTGCCAGTGATATTATTAGTTATTATTGTGAGAGAAACAATAGGAAAGCTGACCAACATAGTTGTTTTTTTCTTACTAGTTGCTATAAATAATCTGATTTCAAATGTTTAGTTATATTTATAAAGTCTTAAACAGGTGAATGAGTTGCTAGAATACGAGTCTGACACATTGTGACACGTGTGTTCCAATCCATAGAAATTACAGATATTTTAACGAAAATGGTGATACGGAGTTCGCCTGTGTGTTTCCGGCACCCTTAATTGAGCAAAGAAAAGTAACAATATAATGCACTATGCATGTCGTTAGAGGCGTAAATGTGAATTATCAAGTAGACTGACGTGCACACCTTATCGATGGTATATTGTGAATATGAATTATCAAGCTAACCACTGACTAAAGTGCACACCTTAGAGAGGGAATGTTGTGAATGTGTATTATTACTAAGTTAACCACTGACTGAAGTGTACACCTTAGAGAGGGAATGTTGTGAATGTGTATTACTAAGTTAACCACTGACTGAAGTGTACACCTTAGAGAGGGAATGTTGTGAATGTGTATTACTAAGTTAACCACTGACTGAAGTGTACACCTTAGAGAGGGAATGTTGTGAATGTGTATTACTAAGTTAACCACTGATTGAAGTGTACTCCTTAGTGAGGGAATGTTGTGAATGTGTATTACTAAGTTAACCACTGACTGAAGTGTACACCATAGAGAGGGAATGTTGTGAATGTGTATTATTACTAAGTTAACCACTGATTGAAGTGCACACCTTAGTGAGGGAATGTTGTGGATGTGTATTACTAAGTTAACTACTGATTGAAGTGTACACCTTAGTGAGGGAATGTTGTGAATGTGTATTACTAAGTTAACCACTGACTGAAGTGTACACCTTAGTAAGGGAATGTTGTGAATGTGTATTATTACTAAGTTAACCACTGATTGAAGTGTACACCCTAGTGAGGGAATGTTGTGAATGTGTATTACTAAGTTAACCACTGATTGAAGTGTACACCTTAGTGAGGGAATGTTGTGAATGTGTATTACTAAGTTAACCACTGACTGAAGTGTACACCTTAGTGAGGGAATGTCGTGGATGTGTATTACTAAGTTAACCACTGATTGAAGTGTACACCTTAGTGAGGGAATGTTGTGAATGTGTATTACTAAGTTAACCACTGACTGAAGTGTACACCTTAGTGAGGGAATGTTGTGAATGTGTATTACTAAGTTAACCACTGACTGAAGTGTACACCTTAGTGAGGGAATGTTGTGAATGTGTATTATTACTAAGTTAACCACTGATTGAAGTGTACACCCTAGTGAGGGAATGTTGTGAATGTGTATTACTAAGTTAACCACTGATTGAAGTGTACACCTTAGTGAGGGAATGTTGTGAATGTGTATTACTAAGTTAACCACTGACTGAAGTGTACACCTTAGTGAGGGAATGTCGTGGATGTGTATTACTAAGTTAACCACTGATTGAAGTGTACACCTTAGTGAGGGAATGTTGTGAATGTGTATTACTAAGTTAACCACTGACTGAAGTGTACACCTTAGTGAGGGAATGTTGTGAATGTGTATTATTACTAAGTTAACCACTGATTGAAGTGTACATCCTAGTGAGGGAATGTTGTGAATGTGTATTACTAAGTTAACCACTGATTGAAGTGTACACCTTAGTGAGGGAATGTTGTGAATGTGTATTACTAAGTTAACCACTGACTGAAGTGTACACCTAAGTTAACCACTGACTGAAGTGTACACCTTAGAGAGGGAATGTTGTAAATATGTATTACCAACTGAACGTTAATACCTTAGCGAGTGTATCTCGGGAATGCGGTGTTATTTTTCGCTCACGCAAATTTAAAAACGAGCACACTTTTAGTACGTTGTAAGATTGACAGCATAATCGTAATATTAGTTGTGATACTTAGTATGTTATTCTGGATTACTTGAGAGAGTGTGAATATCTTTGTTGTGAGTTTTCTTGTCATCTTTTCGGAGTAGAAGAACATCACTGCATTCCAGTAAGTATGTTCCTTTATTTCACCAATTCATTATAACTGTCATAATTCTTATCAACTTGTAGATGTTCATATTTCTCCACGTATCTCGGTCCCTGGTAATTCTCGATCAATTCTGCTGAAAATCAATGCCGCTGTCTCAGTCCATTCATCATCATTGCTCTCTATCTGCCTCTGCGTGTTTTTTTATTTTTTATTTCTCACAATCTTTCCAGATGTCATGTTCTCCAGTGCCTCACTTCTCAACACAGAACCAAACAAAAAACACTTTGTCTCTGCCTTATGGTAGTATTGATGGGTTGATTGATGGGTGCTGGTCGTTCGGAAAGCAATTGCAAATTATTGAACGTAAACTTGCCAAGATATCATAAACAGCCAAAAAAAAACTGCTAGGGTAGACTACGACGTCTTGTATAAACTACGCTTTTTAAATTTTATTTGGCCTGTAAAACAGACCGGATAAAAATTTATATATATAGTGCCAACATATTATAGTCGTAACATTAAAAGCATAAAATATTGACTGCCATTTCGTTGAAGAATAGACAAAATGCGTTAGAACATTTTTACATTTCTAAATTTAAGCCATAATTTTTTCTCAAACTATAAAGATATTTCAAATTTATTACTTTTTGTTTACGTATCTATAATTGTAGGTATACTTCATAAAAAATGTATATAAGGTCAAGATAGTTACTACAATTATTTAAATAACCTAATACAATCATTCTGCTGGTAGTATTGTCCCTTGAAATAACTTATGTAGTTACGTCCCTTTTCATTATTTTTAATACATGTATTTCTTTTTAATATGGTTTTATTTCGTACAACACTATGTTTTTACAAGGTGCGTTGCGTGTTTTCTTTTACATTTACAAAATACAAGACTCCCAGACGTCAAATGCAGCAAGATTCTCTAATTGTGTGTGTAATGACTGCAAACTATTTGTTACATTACATGCATTAATTAATGCCTACCTAAAGGTTTCTGTCACTTTACCGTCTTGACAGACATAGTTTGTTACATTTTTCTTCAACAATACACAATAGCATAAAGCCTGGGCTGAACTGAAGAAACTACGTGTTGCACATGCAGTCTGATTCCCTCTCTCGGCCTGCCTAGTTTACTCCAGAGGAAAGGTAACACAAATACGACTGTAACAAGACAAGCTGCAGAAGCTGCCGGATCAGCAAAGCAATGCTCTAACTGTCGGTTAGTAGCTTCGCTCCTAGACCAGTGGCTGACAAAGGTCTGGCATGCCATAACATTTAGCTTTTAGGTATTTCTTCGCACCAGGATCAGGGTTGTAACTTTCCAGCTGCATCATCCGCCCGAAGCGGGTGTCGGGTTTGGTGAGCGCCGCCCAACATTGGGCGCTAACAGAAAGTAAAGAACTATAGACTTTGTCTAAGGATAATATAAAAAATAACACATGCAAATATGTAAACAGTCAACTGTTTATATATATATATACATAACATCTGATGGCTGCAGAAATGTGGTTTCTGAGGAAAATGCAAAGAATACCATGGACAGATAGAAAAACCAATGATCAATTACTACATTGGACAAATGAAAATCGTAAATTGATTAGAGAAATTAGACGTAGATAGTCAAATATTTTTTGGACATGTTATGAGAAGAAATGGATTGGAGAACTTAGTGACAACTGACAAGATCAAAGGGAACAGACCAAGAGGAATTCTGAGAGGAAAATACCTGGACGGCTTGGCCACATGGCATGGACGAGACAGGAACACTGAGCTGATCCACGACTCTGGTGATCGAGTGAAATAGCGAGTCATGACCGCCCACACTTTCCGGCATGGCACATGATTGATTGATTGATTGATTGTAATGTTACTTTATTAGTTAGTTAGTTAGTTAGTTAGTTAGTTAGTTAGTTAGTTAGTTAGTTAGTTAGTTAGTTAGTTAGTTAGTTAGTTAGTTAGTTAGTTAGTTAGTTAGGTATCAGGTCTTAGTCAGACTATAACAGAGCTACCGTAAAACAGTAGACGGTGCTACTTGCTTTCTGTTAGTGCTGAATGTTGGGCGGCGTTCACTAAACCCAACACTCCACATTGTACCAGCGGCTTCGGGCGGAGGATCGCAAGTTGGGCAGGGGTTGGGTATTGGTGGGGGGGGGGGGGGGGGTAGATGCCTCATCCTAGTGCGAGGATATGCAACGTAAAGATTAAATGACATGGCAGAGCAGACCTTGGTCGGTATCTGAACCAACAAGCGGACATTTAGAGCATCGCTTTGCTGATCCGGCAACTTCTGCAGCTTGTGTTGTTCCAGATGTATTGGTGCTCCTTTCCTCTGGAGTAACCTAGGCAGTCCCAGAGAAGGGTCATGCTGCATGGGCAAAACATGGTCTCTACAATTCAGCCCAGGCTTTGTGCTATGGGCAGGTGTAACATCCGCTACAGCCATGGATTATAGTTGCTGTGCCTTGTTAGAAACACAATGTAACAAACCATCGTCTGTCAAGGCAGTACGATGCCAGTGATATTATTAGTTATTATTGTGAGGGAAACAATAGGAAATCCGACCAACATAGTTGTTTTATTCTTACTAGTTGCTATAAATAATCTGAATTTAAATGTTTAGTTATATTTATAAAGTCTGAAACAGGTGAATGAGTGGCTAGAATACGAGTCTGACACATTGTGACATGTGTGTTCCAATCCATAGAAATTACAGATATTTTAACGAAAATGGTGATGCGGAGTTCGCCTGTGTGTTCCCGGCACCCTTAATTGAGCAAAGAAAAGTAACAATATAATGCACTATGCATGTCGTTAGAGGTGTAAATGTGAATTATCAAGTAGACTGACGTGTACACCTTATCGAGGGTATATTGTGAATTTTAGTTAGTTAGTTAGTTAGTCGTGGTTCCAACTTCAGGACAACGGGTTGTCCCCATATTGCTCCGTTCCTGTGCAAGTGAATATCACACAAAATGCTCCTCACTGCCGAAAGTGAATAATTGAACAGACAGGAGTATCGGCAAGCCAACAGCCCGCACAGGTACACTGTGCATAATGCCGCCGCCAGAATGTCAACACAAAAGTCCTCCATGAAAAGTACAGTTCATCGTCGATGGAAATTGCAGTCACCAGAATTGTGAATGTGAACTATCAAGCTAACCACTGACTAAAGTGTACACCGTAGTGAGGGAATGTTGTGAATGTGTATTACTAAGTTACCCACTTACTGAAGTGTACACCTTAGAGAGGGAATGTTGTGAATGTGTATTACTAAGTTAACCACTGACTGAAGTGTACACCTTAGTGAGGGAATGTTGTGAATGTGTATTATTACTAAGTTAACCACTGACAAGTGTACACCTTAGTGAGGGAATGTTGTGAATGTGTATTACTAAGTTAACCACTGATTGAAGTGTACACCTTAGAGAGGGAATGTTGTGAATGTGTATTACTAAGTTAACCACTGATTGAAGTGTACACCTTAGAGAGGAAATGTTGTGAATGTGTATTACTAAGTTAACCACTGATTGAAGTGTACGCCTTAGTGAGGGAATGTTGTGAATGTATGTATTACTAAGTTAACCACTGATTGAAGTGTACACCTTAGAGAGGAAATGTTGTGAATATGTATTACTAAGTTAACCACTGATTGAAGTGTACACCTTAGTAGAGGGAATGTTGTGAATGTGTATTACTAAGTTAACCACTGACTGAAGTGTACACCTTACAGAGGGAATGTTGTGAATGTGTATTATTACTAAGTTAACCATTGACTGAAGTGTACACCTTAGAGAGGGAATGTTGTGAATATGTATTACTAAGTTAACCACTGACTGAAGTGTACACCTTAGAGAGGGAATGTTGTGAATATGTATTACTAAGCTAACCACTGACTGAAGTGTACACCTTAGAGAGGAAATGTTGTGAATATGTATTACTAAGTTAACCACTGATTGAAGTGTACACCTTAGTGAGGGAATGTTGTGAATGTGTATTACTAAGTTAACCACTGATTGGAGTGTACACCTTAGAGAGGGAATGTTGTGAATATGTATTACTAAGTTAACCACTGACTGAAGTGTACACCTTAGAGAGGGAATGCTGTGAATGTGTATTACTAAGTTAACCACTGATTGAAGTGTACACCTTAGAGAGGAAATGTTGTGAATATGTATTACTAAGTTAACCACTGATTGAAGTGTACACCTTAGTGAGGGAATGTTGTGAATGTGTATTTCTAAGTTAACCACTGACTGAATTGTACACCTTAGAGAGGGAATGTTGTGAATATGTATTACTAAGTTAACCACTGATTGAAGTGTACACCTTAGTGAGGGAATGTTGTGAATGTGTATTTCTAAGTTAACCACTGACTGAAGTGTACCCTTAGTGAGGGAATGTTGTGAATGTGTATTACTAAGTTAACCACTGACTGAAGTGTACACCTTAGAGAGGGAATGTTGTGAATGTGTATTACTAAGTTAACCACTGACTGAAGTGTACCCTTAGTGAGGGAATGTTGTGAATATGTATTACTAAGTTAACCACTGACTGAAGTGTACACCTTAGAGAGGGAATGTTGTGAATGTGTATTACGAAGTTAACCACTGATTTAAGTGTACACCTTAGTGAGGGAATGTTGTGAATGTGTATTACTAAGTTAACCACTGATTGAAGTGTACACCTTAGAGAGGGAATGTTGTGAATGTGTATTACTAAGTTAACCACTGACTGAAGTGTACACCTTAGAGAGGGAATGTTGTGAATATGTATTACCAACTGACCGTTAAATACCTTAGCGAGTGTATCTCGGGAATGCGGTGTTATTTTTTTTGCTCACGCAAATTTAAAAACGAGCACACTTTTAGTACGTTGTAAGATTGACAGCATAATCGTAATATTAGTTGTGATACTTAGTGTGTTATTCTGGATTACTTGAGAGAGTAGTGAATATCTTTGTTGTGAGTTTTCTTGTCATCTTTTCGGAGTAGAAGAACATCACTGCATTCCAGTAAGTACGTTCCTTTATTTCACCAATTCATTATAACTGTCACAATTCTTATCAACTTGTAGATGTTCATATTTCTCCACGTATCTCGGCCCCTGGTAATTCTCGATCAATTCTGCTGAATATCTATGCCGCTGTCTCAGTCCATTCATCATCATTGCTCTCTATCTGCCTCGGCGTTTTTTTTTTTTTTATTTCTCACGATCTTTCCAGTTGTCATGTTCTCCAGTGCCTCTCTTCTCAACACAGAACCAAAAAAAACACACTGTCTCTGCCTTATAGTAGTATTGATGGGTTGATTGATGGGTGCTGGTCGTTCGGAGAGCAATTACAAATTATTGAACGTAAACTTGCCAAGATATCATAAACAGCCAAAAACTGCTAGGGCAGACTACTACGTCTTGTATAAAATACGCTTTCTAAATTTTATTTGGCCTGTAAAACAGACCGGATAAAAATTTATATATTTAGACCTGTTAAACTTAATCTTAACATTAAAAGGATGAAATATTGACTGACATTTCGATGAAGAATAGACAAAATGCGTTAGAACATTTTCACATTTCTAAATTTAAGCCATTACTTTTTCTCAAACTATAAAGATATCTTAAATTTATTACTTTTTATTTAAGTGTTTATAATTGTAGGTATACTTCATAAAAAATGTATATAAGTTCAAGATAGTTACTACAATTATTTAAATAACCTAATATAATCATTCTGCTGTTAGTATTGTCCCTTGAAATAACTTATGTAGTTACGTCCCTTTTCATTATTTTTCATACATGTATTTCTTTTTAATGTAATATGGTTTTATTTCGTACAACAGTATGTTTTTACAAGGTGCGTTGCATGTTTTCTTTTACATTTACCAAATACAAGACTCCCAGACGTCAAATGCAGCAAGATTCTCTAATTGTGTGTGTAATGACTGCAAACTATTTGTTACATTACATGCATTAATTAATGCCTACCTAAAGGTTTCTGTCACTTTACCGTCTTGACAGACATAGTTTGTTACATTTTTCTTCAACAATACACAATAGCATAAAGCCTGGGCTGAACTGAAGAAACTACGTGTTGCACATGCAGTCTGATTCCCTCTCTCGGCCTGCCTAGTTTACTCCAGAGGAAAGGTAACACAAATACGACTGTAACAAGACAAGCTGCAGAAGCTGTCGGGATTTCCCCGGGGAAAGCGATGCCAATTTAGCTTTAGGTATTTCTTCGCACCAGATCATGGTTGTAACTTTCAGCTGCATCATCCGCACGAAGCGGTTGGGTTTGGTGAGCTCCCCAACTTGGGCCTAACGAAAGTAAAACTATAGACTTTGTCTAAGGATAATATAAAAAAGAAAATGTAAACTCAACATGGTAATATATAACATAACATCTGATGGCTGCAGAAATGTGGTTTCTGAAGAAAATGCAAAGAAACATGGACAGATAGAAAACAATATAATTATACATTGGACAAATGAAAGAAATTGATTAGAGAAATTAGACGTAGAAGTCAAATTTTGGACATTTATGAGAAAAATGATTGGAGAACTGATCAAGTAAATCGAAGGGAACAGACCAAGAGGAGACGAAGGAAATTCCTGGAGGTTGCCACATGGCATAGGACGAGACAGGAACACTGAGCTGATCCACGACTCTGGTGATCGAGTGAAATAGCGAGTCATGACCGCCCACACTTTCCGGACATGGCACATGATTGATTGATTGATTGATTACGTTACTTGTTATAGTATAGTTTAGTTAGTTAGTTAGTAGTATAGTTGTTGTTGTTGTTGTAGTTAGTTATTAGTTAGTTAGGTTTTGTTAGTATTATAGCTACGTAAAAAGGAGTGTATTGCTTCTAGTTGAGTGAATGTTTAGAGTAAAAGCACCTAAAAAGTACCAGCGGTTACGGGTCTGAGTGCTGAGGGGGGATTTGGGGGGGGGAGTGCCAGCGTTGGGGGGATGGACGTAAGTTATGAATGGCAAGGGGGGGATAGAACCACAGGGAAAAGAGCAGCGTCTGATAAGAACTGCAGCCCTTGTCAATTATGGAAACCACTTGGAGAACCTGGCAGCCGGAAAGTGCAGCTTTGGTAATGTTTCCCATCACCTCGGGTGCCTAGGCAGGAACAACTCAGCCATGGAAACATGTTCTACCTTTAAAAAAATGTGCTATAAACACGTTATCGCAGCCATGCAGTGATATTAGTTATTGTGAGAAACAAATGAAACGATCCAAGGGTGATATGATGCTTTAAAAATTAATTTAAGGATTAAAATTCAAAAATCATAAATGTAATGATAGGTGATAATCAACAATTTAATGTTGTTCAAATTATAAATTGAAATATTCGAAATGGTTGGAGTTCCCTTGTGTCCGGTACCCTAATGACAAAGATAATTAAAAAAATCGATGCTTTGCCTGAGTGTATCTGCATTTTAATAGCAAAAAAGTAAACATATCAAGCACTATTATTCTTAGTGTTAATAGTATTTGGTCAACTCAGGAACCCTTTCGGTATATTGGGTTCTGTCAAGTATAGTATCTGTCCACACTGGGAAAAGGGTTTATAAATCAGTTCGGAAAAAGCCCACAATAACTTGCATCAAGCTGCCGAAGAATTTAACACAAAGTCTCGGAATACAGTTCATCGTCTTTAATATGCGCCGCGAATGTGAAAAAATCCCACAGTAAGTCTCCGTGTAGGGAGTTGTGAATGTGATAAATTACCATACTGAAGTGTACACCTTAGTGAGGGAATGTTGTGAATGTGTATTCTAAGTTAACCACTGACTGAAGTGTACACCCTTAGTGAGGGAATGTTGTAATGTGTATTACTAAGTTAACCACTGACTGAAGTGTACACCTTAGAGAGGGAATGTTGTGAATGTGTATTACTAAGTTAACCACTGACTGAAGTGTACACCTTAGAGAGGGAATGTTGTGAATGTGTATTATTACTAAGTTAACCACTGACTGAAGTGTACACCTTAGTGAGGGAATGTTGTGAATGTGTATTACTAAGTTAACCACTGACTGAAGTGTACACCTTAGAGAGGGAATGTTGTGAATGTGTATTACTAAGTTAACCACTGACTGAAGTGTACACCTTAGAGAGGGAATGTTGTGAATGTGTATTACTAAGTTAACCACTGACTGAAGTGTACACCTTAGAGAGGGAATGTTGTGAATGTGTATTATTACTAAGTTAACCACTGACTGAAGTGTACACCTTAGCGAGGGAATGTTGTGAATGTGTATTATACTAAGTTAACCACTGACTGAAGTGTACACCTTAGTGAGGGAATGTTGTGAATGTGTATTACTAAGTTAACCACTGACTAAAGTGTACACCTTAGTGAGGGAATGTTGTGAGTGTGTATTATTACTAAGTTAACCACTGACTAAAGTGTACACCTTAGAGAGGGAATGTTGTGAATATGTATTACCAAGTTAACCACTGACTGAAGTGTACACCTTAGTGAGGGAATTGTTGTGAATGTGTATTATACTAAGTTAACCACTGACTAAGTGTACACCTTAGTGAGGGAATGTTGTGAATGTGTATATTACTAAGTTAACCACTGACTGAAGTGTACACCTTAGAGAGGGAATGTTGTGAATGTGTATTACTAAGTTAACCACTGACTGAAGTGTACACCTTAGAGAGGGAATGTTGTGAATGTGTATTACTAAGTTAACCACTGACTGAAGTGTACACCTTAGTGAGGGAATGTTGTGAATGTGTATTACTAAGTTAACCACTGACTGAAGTGTACACCTTAGAGAGGGAATGTTGTGAATGTGTATTTACTAAGTTAACCACTGACTGAAAGTGTACACCTTAGCGATGAGGGAATGGTGTGACATGTGTATTATAAGTTTAACCATTGACTGAAGTGTACACCCTTAGAGAGGGAATGTGTGAATGTGTATTACTAAGTAGAACCAATGACTGAAGTGTACACCTTAGATGAGGGAATGTTTGTGAATGTGTATTATCTAAGCTTAACTCACTAGACTGAAAGTGTACACTTAGATGAGGGAATGTTTGTGAAGTGGTATTATTACTAAGTAACCACTGACTGGAAGTGTACACCTTAGAGGGGAATGTTGTGAATATGGGTATTACTAAGTAACCACTGACTGAAAGTTGTACATACCTTCGTAGAGGGAAATGTTGGTGAAATTTTATGTATTACTAAGTGAACCCGGAACTGAAGTGTACACCTTAGATGAGTGATGTTGTGCATTTTGTATTTACTACGTAATCCACTGACTGAAGTGTACACCTTAGAGAGGGAATGTTGTGAATTGTATTCACTAGTTAAACTACGAGTGTTCCAATGGGTGTTATTTTGAGAATTTAAAACTGACCTTTAGTCTAGAAGATTTCGAAATGTATATTAGTTTATCTAGAAATTCTGATTACGAAAGTTGATTTTGTGAGTTTGTCATTTGGGATATAAAATATCTGCATTCGTTAGAGGTTAATTACATTATTATAATTACATGTCTTTGGTAGATTTATATTCTCCAACTGCCCTGTAATTTCACAATTGCTGAAATGTATCCGTCTATTCATTATCACTTGCTTATTCTCCGTATTTGTTTTGTTTCCGATCTTCCGCTGAATCTCCTGCCCTTTCTCAATCCCAAACAATTTACCTGCTCGGTTTTTTTGTATTGATAGGATTTGTGTGTGTTCAAACTTACACTATGAACTAGAACCCAAGAAATCGCCTAATATCTAGGGTGACTTGAGTGTTAAATTGGAGCAATTTAATTTGCTTAAACTTGACCAGAAAAAATTAAAATTGAGGGAAACTTAATTTGTATTAAAAGTACATACTAATTACATTTGGAAGAATAACGAATGGTAAAATTTTCAATTTAACCTTAAGAATCTTTTAAATATGAAATATTTAATTATTCTATAGTGTAACTTGTAGAAAATTTTTAAAATGTTATAATTAACTATTTCAATATTTAAATTAATTATACTTTGTGTAGTTTGTATTGAAAATTTCTTAGTAACACTTTCATTAATTTTATAATTATTTTTAATATGTTTATTTACACATTGTTTTAAGGTCGTTGAATTTTTTTTACATTACCAAATAAATCCAACTTATAGAATTTAATTGTTTTGTAAAGTAACTTTTTTAAGGTCTTGCATGTTAATGCTTTAAAGTTCGACTAACGTAATAGAAGTTTTAATTTGTTTCAAGATAACAATATGACTTGCACTTAAGAACTACTTTGGTGCAGTCTATTCCTCTCGCAGACTAGTTTTCACTTAACAAAAAACTGAACGGGAAAATGAAGAACACGGGCAAAGCATGCTGACCTCTGTAGGGCTTATTCTAACCAGGCTGACAAAGTGACTACCTAAGAAGCTTTTATGTATTTCTTCGCACCAGGATCAGGGTTGTAGCTTTCCAGCTGCATCCTCCGCCCGAAGCGGGTGTCGGGTTTGGTGAGCTCCGCCCAACATTGGGCGCTAACAGAAAGTAAAGAACTATAGACTTTATCTAAGGATAATATTAAAAAATAACACATGCAAATATGTAAACAGTCAACTGTTTATATATATATATACATAACATCTGATGGCTGCAGAAATGTGGTTTCTGAGGAAAATGCAAAGAATACCATGGACAGATAGAAAAACCAATGATCAATTACTACATTGGACAAATGAAAATCGTAAATTGATTAGAGAAATTAGACGTAGATAGTCAAAATTTTTTTGGACATGTTATAAGAAGAAATGGATTGGAGAACTTAGTGACAACTGACAAGATCAAAGGGAACAGACCAAGAGGAATACTGAGAGAAAAATACCTGGATGGCTTGGCCACATGGCATGGACGAGACAGGAACACTGAGCTGATCCACGACTCTGGTGATCGAGTGAAATAGCGAGTCATGACCGCCCACACTTTCCGGCATGGCACATGATTGATTGATTGATTGATTATAACCGTTACTGTATTAGTTAGTTAGTTAGGTAGTTAGTAGTTAGTTAGTTAGTTAGTTAATTAGTTAGTTAGTTAGTTAGTTAGTTAGTTAGTTAGTTAGTTAGTTAGTTAGTTAGTTAGTTAATATTCAGTTCTAATCCTAGTTCTTCACTGTGTGCAACAACCGAATCTACTAAATTTTGCAGGTCCTGTTCATTGTCTGCAATCAAGACTATCATCTGCATATCTAATGTTATTGATGTAACTTCCCCCAATGTTGATTCCTTCCATATCTACTATATTTCTGAATATATTTTCACTGTACAGGGAAAAAAGATCTAGAGACATTACACATCCCTGTCTCACGCCTCTTTTAATAGGCTGATATTGACCTACATCGTTATCAATTCTGATGGCAGCTTGTTGTTTCCAATATATGTTTTTTACAAGTCTAAGGTCTTTTCCATCAATTTGTAGATCTTCAAGCATCCTTATCATGTCGACATGTCTCATTTTATCGAAAGCCTTTGTGTAGTCAATAAAGCAAAGATATAGATCTTTGTTTACTTCTATAGAACGCTCAATTACTGTTCTCAGTATATACACAGCATTTACTGTGCCCTTGCCTTCTACAAACCCACATTGTTCTTCTCCTATTTCGGGTTGTATTTTCTTCCTAACTCTTTGCATGATAATTCTCAGCAGAATCTTCGTGATGTGGCTCATTATACTAATTGTTCTATGTTGATCGCATTCCATGGCTCCTGATTTCTTCGGGATTGCAATAAATATAGAATTACATAATTCAGGAGGTATATCTCCAGTATCGTATATTGTCGTTCAGCAGTCTGGTGACTTGGTCTATTCCATATTCTTCTAAGGCATTGATCATTTCTAGTGTGATGTTATCTGTAACCGAGGTCTTGCCAGTTTTATATGGTTAAGAGCATTCTGAACTTCTATTTCAAAAATTGAGGATCCTTCATTATTCTTCCGATGAATCATATTGTTCTTCTCTTGTATTCATCATAAAGGGCTTTCACATAATTCTGCCACGCGTGTAAAAATCTGATCTTTCTAATTATCGATTTGCCATATTTGGTTTTTAGGCAACCCATTGATGTGTTGTTCTTTTGTTAGTGTGTCATTAATTCTTTGGCATTAATTGGTATTCCGGTGTTGTGTTGGTGTTCAATTTTCCTTGCAATTTTCTTCAAAGCTATGTTTCTTTTCCTTTGCATAGCTTCCTAATTTTCCTATGAATCTCTTCATATTTTTCCTTGTTATTTTTGTTATTTCTTCTTACTTCCATGAGGTTTAAGATGTCTTCCCGTCATCATTTCTGCGCCATTCTATTATCTTTATTCTTTGGATGGTTGTTTCTGCAGCTTGGTTGACTGATTTCTTTAACATTTCCCATTGGTCACTGACGTCTTGAAATAATATTTCCATATCGGACTTTTTTAAAAAAAAAAGGGACAATATTTTAAATGAAAAGAAGAAAGGGAAATTTAAAAAAAAAGAATTTTTTTAAAAAATTTTTTTTGACAAAAACTGAAACCAAAGGATTTCCGAAGGGAACAAGGACCAAAAAAAGAGGGAAAAGGGGAAAACCCGGAAAAAGGAAAATACCAAAAAAAAAAAAAAAAAAAAGGGGGGGGTTTTTGGGGGGCTTGGCCAAAAATGGGGAAAAAAAAAAAAATTGGGGGACGGAGGACGGGGTAACACTGAGCTGATCCACGACTCTGGTGATCGAGTGAAATGGCGAGTCATGACCGCCAACGCTTTCCGGCATGGCACATGATATATATATATATATATATATATATATATATATATATATATATATATATATATATATATATATATATATATATATATATATATACCCCCTATCAAAGGAGAAGTAAGGTGCCTCCTCCCCTCCGCTAGCCTACGGGACATCCTTGGGCAAGGTGGAGTACCCGTGTTTAACCCCCCCCCCCCAACAGGGTAACGTGAAGCCATGGAAGCAGGTGGTGGATTGGACTTGGGAGCAGCCGACAGATAGTTGTTGGTTATGGTTTCAAGTCAATGACGATGGGCAGAGGATCTCTCAATAGAGACAATGGCTACAGTCACCCGATCAGTATGGTCGCTGCCAGGAAGGAAGAATGGTAGTCTTCCCTCCTTATTGACTCCGGGGCAGAGGAGGCTCGTCAGCCTTGGTTGGTATCTCTTCTAAGAGAAGGAACTCTAAATCGCAAACCTCCGCTGTCTTGCGGGTATACCTATATGGGAAAGGCTTCGGGAGTAAACCCTGAGGACAAATCCGGAGATGGAGTCCGTAAGGCAGTTTCATTTTGTAAACATAATAGTTCTGGCAACTACTGCGACGGCACCGATGCCAAGTTGCATTGGATACTGCCTTTCCCTTGGTCAACATCGGTGACGTGGAGAGGGGGAACTTGCTACTGGGCAACAGCTGGTTCTCCGATTTCCATTGTCAAGCTTGTGCCCGGAAGAGGTCACTTCAGCACCGCGTAAAGCGGTGACACACACGGGAAGCAGCATTTACCAGTTATAAGTCTTAATGCTCGATTGGCGTAGTGCAAGGCTCCAGGGACTACTTCCGACGGTGGGAGAGATCATCGTATCTTACTAGACAGCTACCGCCCACCTAAGCTGGGCAGCCCCCCCCCCTCCCAGTCAGTATGGTGCTGTCCCGCCACGGTTCATCTGCTCCTGAGGGTGTGTGGAGCTTAGGGGGAAAATCCTGACACATGGACCGCAATCTATACACATCCATCCATCATGTGCCATGCCGGTAAGCGTGGGCGGTCATGTTCTGCCATCTCACTCGATCACCAGAATCGTGGATCAGCTCCGTGTTCTTGTCTCGACCATGCCATGTGGCCAATCCATCCAGGTATTATATATTATTAACCAGAAACCACATTTCCACAGCCATCAGCTGTTTTTCAGCTTGACTGCTTATTGACCACTCTTCACATCCATACAAAAGAACAGGTTCTATGTAGAGCCTCAACACTCTTTTTCTCGTTTCAATTGATATCTTGTTATTGGACAGTATGTTTTTCATCTTGCAAAAGGCTACCTTCGCAATGGCAATTCTTGTTCAAATCTCTTCAAGGCATCTCCCATCAGATGTTATGACTGTGCCGAGATAACAATATCGATTCACTTGTTTAAGAATATGCCCATCTATTCGTATATCACATTGTGGTATTTCCTTCTTCCCAGTGACGACCATAATCTGTGTCTTCTTAATATTCAGTTCTAATCCTAGTTCTTCACTGTGTGCAACAACCGAATCTACTAAATTTTGCAGGTCCTGTTCATTGTCTGCAATCAAGACTGTATCATCTGCATATCTAATGTTATTGATGTATCTTCCCCCAATGTTGATTCCTTCCATATCTTACTATATTTCTGAATATATTTTCACTGTACAGGGAAAAAATATCTAGAGACATTACACATCCCTGTCTCACACCTCTTTTAATAGGCTGATATTGACCTACATCGTTATCAATTCTGATGGCAGCTTGTTGTTTACAATATATGGTTTTTTAGCAAGTCTAAGGTCTTTTCCATCAATTTGTAGATCTTCAAGCATCCTTATCATGTCGACATGTCTCACTTTATCGAAAGCCTTTGTGTAGTCAATAAAGCAAAGATATAGATCTTTGTTTACTTCTATAGAACGCTCAATTACTGTTCTCAGTATATACACAGCATTTACTGTGCCCTTGCCTTCTACAAACCCACATTGTTCTTCTCCTATTTCGGGTTGTATTTTCTTCCTAACTCTTTGCATGATAATTCTCAGCAGAATCTTCGTGATGTGGCTCATTATACTAATTGTTCTATGTTGATCGCATTCCATGGCTCCTGATTTATTCGGGATTGCAGTAAATACAGAATTACATAATTCAGGAGGTATATCTCCAGTATCGTATATTGCGTTCAGCAGTCTAGTGACTTGGTCTATTCCGTATTGTTCTAAGGCATTTATCATTTCTACTGTGATGTTATCTGTACCCGGGGTCTTGCCAGTTTTATATGGTTAAGAGCATTCTGAACTTCTATCTTCAAAATTGATGATCCTTCATTATTATTCCGATGATCATATTGTTCTTCTCTTGTATCATCATAAAGGTCTTTCACATAATCTGGCCACGCGTGTAAAATCTGATCTTTTTCTATTATGATTTTGCCATCTTTGGTTTTTAGGCAACCCGTTGATGTGTGTGTTCTTTTGTTAGTGTGTCATTAATTCTTTTGTGCATTAATTTGGTATTCCTGGTGTTGTGTTGGTGTTCAATTTCCTTGCAATTTTCCTCAAGCTATGTTTCTTTTGCCTCTTTGCATAGCTTCCTAATTTTCTATGAATCTCTTCATATTTTTCCTTGTTATTTTTGTTATTTCTTCTTACTTCCATGAGTTTTAAGATGTCTTCCGTCATCCATTTCTTGCGATCCTATTATCTTTATTTTGGGATGGTTGTTTCTGCAGCTTGGTTGACTGATTTCTTTAATATTTCCCATTGGTCACTGACGTCTTGAAATAATATTTCCATATCGGACAATGCATCGAATCTGTTCTTTACCTCTACATTGAATTTATCTTTTATTTCCTCACTCTTCAGTGCTTGTAGATCAAATTTTGTGTTTCTTTGTGAATATTTGACTTTCTTTAATTTTATATGTAAATTGCTTAAGATGAATCTATGGTCGCTGCAGCCGTCTGCGCTTGGTATAGTTTTTGCGACTTTTAAGGCATTTTGAAATCTTCTATTGATGAGGATGTAATCAATCTGATTTCTAATCTTATGATCAGGAATCCTCCATGTCCATAATCTCCTTGGGTGCTGTTGAAACCAGGTGTCTCCAATAATCAAATCTTGCTCTTTTGCCCACTGTACTAGTCTACGACCTCTTTCATTTTGTTCCCCTAGTCCATACTTGCCTACTATGCATCCGTCCTGTTGATTTCCAACTTTGGCATTCAAGTCACCCATTATGATAGTTACTTCAGAATTCTTGCATTTCTTGAAGGCTTTCTTTAAATCACTATAAAATTCATCGATGCTGTCATCACTACTGTCTGCTGTTGGTGCATAAACTTTTATGACGTTGACATCAAAAGTTCTTCCACTCAACTTCACCAGTAACACTCTGTCTGATACAGTCCAATATCCTTTGATCGATTTTGCTTTCTCTGTATCCATTATAATTGCTACTCCTCGCTGTTGTTTCTCTCCACCAGAATAGATTATTCTATATACCTCAGATGTCATAATGCTAATTCCTGTCCATCTGGTCTCACATACACCTAACAGGTAAATATTTAATCTTCTCATTTCGTTCTTAATGTTATCAAATTTTCCATCCCCACTCATAGTTCTTACATTCCAAGTTCCTACTTTCAATGTTGATATTCTTTTGCACCCAGTCGCCTGATGACGGTCTGGAGTCACCTAGTGCACATGACTACCCCTACCGGGCGAGGTTGCTCCTATGGAGCACCCGTTTACGCCGTTTCTCGACTGCAGTACATGATATTCTTAACATCTGTGAAGACGGTAGTTTGCCATTGCTTTCCTTCTTACCAGTGAACATACTGGTCGATGACCGTAGCCAATGTCTCCCAAAAAAGGAGATCCTCTGCCTAACGTCGTGAACTGGAGACCATAACCTACAACTATCTGTCGGCTGCTCTTCAACTTCATCCACCACCTGGACGCATGGCTTCACGTAGCCCTGATCGGGGGGGGGGGGGGCTAAACGGGTACTCCACCTTGCCCAAGGGTGTCCCGTAGGCTAGCAGAGGGAAGGAAACGCCTTACCTCTCCTTTGAAAAGGGATACCCCTATCCCGCCACCCGACTATACACCTAGCAATAAGATAAAAACAAAACAACCGGCCCTAAGGCTGGGAACATGGAACGTAAGGACCATGACTCCTGGCATCTCAGACGATCTAAACGAGATTGTGGATGCCAGCAAATCTGCAGTGATAAACAACGAACTACTAAGACTGGGGATAGACATTGTCGCCCTGCAAGAGACCAGACTCCTAGAATCTGGAAGCATCAAGGAGAGGGACTTCACTTTCTACTGGCATGACAAGCCGTGCGGAGAGACCAGGGAGCATGGAGTTGGCTTCGCTATCAGAAACAAGCTGCTTAATTCCATCATACCACCAAGTGATGGCACTGAAAGAATACTGAAGTTCCAACTCCAGACAGAGGCAGGCCCTGTTAGTATTATAAGCGTTTACGCCCCAACACTAACTGTAGCATCAGAATCTAAAGACAAGTTCTGTGACGAAAGAAGTCAGTGAAACACCAGAGAAACAACATCTTTTTATCCTGGGGGATTTCAATGCCAGGGTTGGCTCCGACCACAAATCTTGGCCTTCATGTCTAGGACAGTTTGGCGTTGGGAAGATCAATGACAATGGACAACGTCTCTTGGAATTCTGCAGCCACCATAATCTGTGCGTGACCAACACCTTCGTTGACACGACACCTCAACTCAAGGTGTCATGGAAGCACCTCATATCAAAGAACTGGCACCAACTTGACCTGGTGCTCACTAAACGCAGCAATCTCCGCAATGTACGTCTGACTCGCAGCTATCATAGTGCTGACTGCGACACCGACCATTCACTCGTCTCCAGCAAGGTGAAGATAAAGCCCAAAAGAATCTACAGAAGCAGAACAGAAGGCAGACCACGCATTGACACCAGCGGCACCCAAAATAAAGAGAAGGTCAACAAATTCATGCAGGCTCCAGCGGATACTCTGCCTGGCCCCGCAAACGAAAATTCCACCGAGAGATGGAGTCATTTTCGCGACACCATCTACAATACAGCACTATCAACATTTGGCAAGAAGCAAACTAAGTCAACCGATTGGTTTGAAGCACACTCAGAAGAGATGCTCCCAGTCCTGGAGATAAAGAGACATGCATTCTCAATGTATAAAACATCACCTTCAGAGAAAACATTGCAGGCATTGCGAACGGCCAGAAATAGTGTACAACAGATGGCAAGAAGATGTGAGAACAGGTACTGGCTACAGCTCTCTGCTCAAATTCAAACTTGTGCAGACACTGGAAATATAAAAGGAATGTACGAGGGCATCAAGCAAGCTGTCGGTCCATCAAAAAATAAGATGGCCCCTTTACGATCAACTGAGGGGGTAATCATAAAAGATCGAGCGAAACAAATGGATCGCTGGTTAGAACACTACTCAGAGCTATACTTAGTGGATAACATTGCCAGTGAAGAAGCTCTGGAAGCCATCGATCAACAGTCCGCCAAGTCTTGCCCTGGATAACGAACCATGTCCTCACAGAAATCAGCGAAGCATTAGACTCTCTCAAATCCGGCAAGGCACCGGGAAAAGATAGTATTCCACCTGAAATTTTAAAATGTAGCAAAGAAACATTCATCCCAGAACTGTATGCAATATTTCAGCTCTGCTGGAAAGAAAAATCAGTACCACAAGATATGAAAGACGCAAACATCGTTACCCTTTATAAAAACAAAGGCGACAGAAGCGACTGCAACAACTATCGCGGCATTTCCCTTCTCAGCATTACAGGCAAGAATTGTGCCTGTAATCCTTAAAAGATTACACATTCTTGCTGAAAGAATCTACCCCGAATCGCAGTGTGGATTTAGACCCAACAGGTCCACCATCAATATGATTTTCTCACTCCGCCAGCTCCAAGAGAAGTGCAGAGAACAGAGGAAGCCAATATATATTGCCTTCATCGACCTCACAAAGGCATTTGACGTCGTGAGCAGAAACGGCCTTTTTAAGGTCCTTGAAAAGGTTTGATGTCCACCCACCCTTCTTAGTCTCGTGAAATCATTTCACGAAAACATGCAGGGGACCATTTTATTTGACGGCTCAACATCCCAGCCATTCAGCATCAGCAGTGGAGTAAAGCAGGGCTGTGTGCTTGCTCCTACACTTTTTGGTATCTTCTTCGCCGTTCTCTTAAGGCAGGCATTTAGGTCTGCCACCCCCATACAAGATCCGATGGCAAACTTTTTAACCCATCAAGACTCAAGGCAAGGACCAAAATAAGATCAAGTAAGAGAACTACTTTTTGCAGATGATGCAGCACTGACTACTCATACAGCAGAAGATCTCCAACGGCTCATTGATCGTTTTGCAGCCGCCTACAAAGACTTTGGGCTCACCATTAGCCTAAATAAAACACAGGTGATGGAACAAAATGCTGGTGCGTCTCCGTCAATCAAAATTTCTAATTACGAATTGAAGGTTGTCCACGAGTTTGTGTATTTGGGGTCGAGAATATCAGATAATCTTTCATTAGAGACAGAAATCGACAGACACATTGGAAAGGCAGCCACAACATTTTCAGGCCAGCTAAAAGAGTTTGGGAGGATATTAGACTTACAGAGCGTACAAAAGCTCAAGTATATAAAGCTTGTGTTGTTAGCACACTACTATATGGGTCTGAGTCCTGGACCCTGTACTCAAGACAGGAAAGGAAGTTGAATTCCTTCCATATGAGATGTCTGAGACGTATCCTGGCATAACATGGATACAATGTAGGTTTCGGGTATTATTTGCCGGATTAATCCGGATTGAGCTTGACCTCGGCTGATTTTCACTCCCCCTCGGTCATGAAGTTGGTTAAGATGGTGATATTTAACTCTTATATTTTGGGATGTGTAGTAATAATGTGTGTGTGTCCATATTTCCACATTCACAGTCAACATGAAGAAACCTCTTGGAGTTGTCAACAAGAAAACAGAGCATTCATACCACTAAAAAACCAACAAACAAGAAAAGATCGTTTTCATAACTTTTTATTTTTCATTAATTGCTTGAATTTTCAATAATGTGTAGAAGAGTCAACAAAATATTTTTATTGACATCACATACGTGTATTTTCATTGACAAAGTACATTCATTTTTATTGGTCATGACTAGTGACAAATGTGACATTGAGTCTTTTATATAGACATTTCACACATATGACCACTTTAATAGAACATATTATAGACACCAAACAGTAGAAAACATATATACATAATTACTACCAACAATCAAGAGTTCGTTTTCATAACTGTTATATTCATTAATTGCATGAAATATTCAATAATGTGTAGAAGAGTCAACAAAATATTTTTATTGACATCATTGACAAAGTACATTCATTTTTATTGGTCATGACTAGTGAAAAACGTGACATTGAGTCTTTTATATAGACATTCACACATATGACCAATTTAAAATGGTTAATAGAACACACATCAAGCGTAATTTACCACCTTATAGACACCAAACAGTAGAAAATATATATACATAAGTACACTAGGCGGTGTTATATGTCTAGGGGTGATGTAGTGACCTTGTCTTCGTGAACTTGACGTTTTATGTAGAAATGGGATAGTGAGTTTCTGTGTTGTGTGTATGTGTAGATAGACGTGTATTGTGCTTTGAAACCTACATTTGTCCCGCCAGTCGCTGTCTGTGTGTCGAGTACATCTAAAAATGTTTGTCTGTCTAGGTGAGTGTTGTGGTGTTTGGTGAGGCCTTTTGTGCTTGTTTTATTGTAGTCACCGAAACAATGGTATGTTTTACTACATAAGGATACAGTTCCATCCCCTTCGTATTCTAACTTGAAAAGACCAAGGGTTCTCTTTTCATAAGCTTTGATAGTCTGGCAATCCTTACAGGTATCAGTACTAACTATATGTTCAGAGCAGACTTCAGCCGGGAACCACTGATTATAAACTCTATCATACTCTGCTCTAAGATGGGGTCTAACTGCTTCCGCTAGGTTAGGTGTGCTAAGTACTAAGTAAAGAGAGTCAGTGTCCATTTCACATAATTGGAAATCCTCCCTGTCTAAAATATTTATCTAGGAAATCATAATAAAATTCTAACATCCTCAATTTGGCATATTGATAAACGAAAAAGCCTATTTGAAGGGGGAGATCCCAGACTGTTGTCTTTTTCCCTTTTTCTACTTCAAATATGTCTTCGGTCAGTGGTGTCATCTTTTTAAATAAGGGATTATTCACTAACTTTGTTGTGTCTTCAGCCTTACAATAGAAAACATTCGAATGTT
Source organism: Cepaea nemoralis (assembly GCA_014155875.1). NCBI lineage: Eukaryota > Metazoa > Mollusca > Gastropoda > Stylommatophora > Helicidae > Cepaea > Cepaea nemoralis. Next base: position 24,702 of record JACEFZ010013879.1, on the reverse strand, counting down.
TGGCCTTATTGGTTAGGGTTTTGCCGTATGCGGCATTCCCCAATAATTTCATGGTTTCTGCCTTAATGGTAGAGGTCGTAATACTGTCACCTTCTCTTCTGGCATCAGACACCATATCACCAAATTCTTGGAAGCAGCTAACTGGCTTATATTCAATGATTTGGTACACATGGGTGACCTCTAGCCCATGTTCCAGATACCATTTTAATAATGGTGTGGCCAACATGATCTTTTCTCCGATATAGCTACCTATAAGTGTCCGTCTGGCACTTGTCAGCAGTTTATGTGACTGGGCGTACTGCCTCATAAGGTCACCAATATCCTCTCTGCCCACTTCAATATTTTTGAATATGGTGTCATCTCTGCGAAGCGCTCTTTGTATTTGTCTGGCACATGGATGTCACACTCTATCAACCCAAACAAAGTCTCAGCTCTTACAGCCTTTAGAATCCTTTCTTTGTTAATGGTCTGTTTATTGTGCCATGGTTTGACATATGGGAATCTGGCCTTGACAAAACCCTTAATGTCACTATTGGTCTTTTTAAGGTTCCGCCAGTCACATTCCCACATTTCTACTACTTTAACTTTCACCTCGTTAACCAAGTAGTCGTGAATGTCACAGGTGTTGTCATATAGTTCTGTCAGAGGTATCTTATTTACTGGGTTTATGTCAATACCACGGGTCAGGGGACAGTCTGGGTGTCCGTGGAATAGACATCCGTGAAATTGATACACGGTTCTATTCCCCTATCCCACCAATCTACTCTAATATGACGCGGACCCAGAGACATCTCCCGCCCATTGAACTGTGTCCTCAACTCTATATTCTCACTATGCTCTATCCACGCTAACCACTCTCTGCACTGAACAGTGTAAAATCTAGCATTATGAGTCTTGAACTCATCTTCTGCCTTTCGAATGACAGGAAAACCAGTGGGCATCTTTTGCATTAGAGCCCACAGGTAGAGAGCGTTAGCGTCATATCCTTTCAAACTCTTAACTAACTTACCCCCTCTGATGCGTGTCTGACCTATCTCATGGTACCTATGAAAGATTATGGACGGCCCTCCTACAATATTGTCTCTAAGTGTTTTGTGCAGGTCTTTCTCGTTCTCAGAACATAGTGAAAACACTACGTTTTTGGGCAGAGTCCTAAAAAGATATTTTAAGGTTACTCCTGGGACAGGAAATGGCATCCTTAAACATGTCTACACCTAAATCTTTGTAAAAAGTTCCTTGTTTATCTAATGCCTCAATAAAAGGTTGTACATCTTTGATATTGTACCACACAAGAAAATCTTCTAATGTGGCCATCTTATTTTCTATCCCAAACTCTTCTGACACTCTTCATACTCTGCCTCAGTAATGTTACAATTTCTAAGTTTTGAAAAGAATGCCTCGTGTGGGGGTAACTTTGTTTCTTTTAAGTTTTCCTAACGTCTAGTAATATACTCAGTAAGGAAATTTCCCTTAAGTTTCTTTAATTTTGTAAGGCAGCTAGGTACTTTGAGTAGTTGAAACCTGGCGCTAAATAGTTACTGATATCCAGAAATTTCAATTGGTCCTGTGGCAATACACATAAAATTGTTGTTTCTTTTCGACAACAAAATTGCACGACACTTCCTCTGATTGTATAAAATAAGAAAATAAGTATGGTTTATGAGGTTGATATCGTACTTTCCGAGAGTTGATCCCCAGAATCGGAAGCTCTTTCAAGTACGCATTGAACCTGTCAATTAAAGTGTCTTCATTTTTCTCCTCTAGTGCGGTGTACACACTTCGAACTTAGCATGTAGTTCTGAATACGCCGCATCAGCGATTCGGGTCAAATGATCAAGCGTCCTATTCACCAGATCTTGAGGATCACCCGCTGTGATGAAGCAGACCGGGGCCTCGAACCCAGGGACATTGGAGGCGACTGAGCACGACATGGGAACATGTTTTGCTAAAAATTGTGTTGACTTACTATCACAAGGAAGATTTGAAGCCTCAAAGAAGCATTCAAAATCGTATGTAGCCCTGTATGGGTAAACATACTTAGGATCGACTGTAATGCCTTGGTCAGCAATTAGTTCCCAGACGGTTTCTGGTGGACTGGTACACCCCTCCTTTAAAATGCTCTACAGTTTTACCACCATTACATGTTTTGTAATGTTTCTCCAGATCCCTAAAGATTCTTCCACAACTTCCCACATTTTGGGCAACTAAAAGCGTGAGCTGCTTTGTCAATATCTACAATATGCATGAAATGCTCTTTAAAAAACAACAGTCTTAACGTTTCATCGTATGTTCCACTACCTCTAAGCTTTGGTACCAGTGAATGGTTATCATCATACTCAAAAATGTCTACATTGAGAGCAAAGCATTCTTCTAAATTGGGGACATCAAGAAGCTTAACACCTGGAAAATTAGTTAGGGAATTCTAATGTTCTGATACTCTTTCCACTTATTAGCATACTCTTTCGTCTGTTTCCTAAGATCTGTCGGTGGTGATCCTTTGTGTACGGCTAGAGCTCTAAAAAACAAAGATTATCAGTGTATGGCTTGTTGTGTGAGTCGTGTTGTAGTATATTGATGGCTTGGTTGTGGGTAATGTAGTCGGGAATATCAGTCAGGCAGCAACCAATAGGAAATTCAGGAATGTGAAAAATGTAAAATGACGTAGCAGCTACTGTCTCTACACTGTATTTGGTGTCTGGTCGTTGCTGCATAGCGTATGTAAGGATGTCGTGTTGATGAACTGTCTTGATAAAAGCGTCAAAGTCATGTCTGTTATTAATTAAAGCTGGAAATTCTAAAACGGCAGCAGTTGTTAGAGGAAGCATGAAAGAATCTAAGATCCTGTGTTTCTCTATGTCTCAGAATTAAATGGTGGGAATAATTGATCTTGAATCGGTTTGTCTGAGTATTAAAGATCCTTGTATAGGGTGTCTGTCCAGTCGATAGGGTGCTGTGTCTGTGGGCTAATGTAGTATGTGTAGACTGACATGTGTTTACCACACTTGTGATGTGTCCTAATACTCTGCCAGTTTTCTCTATAGGTGGGTTGGATTTCCTCAGGGAGGTTGTCTGGTGTTTCTGGTTCAAGTTTCTGTTTTTTATGTGTATGTGTGTCTGTGGGAGCTTTCCGTTTTACGTGATGCGGGTGTGTCTGAGCATGTAGTATCCATGTTTGATGTTGAGGATGTGGTGTCCATTGATGGTGTAGTAGTCCAGTTGATGATGGTCTGGTGCTGTCTTTTAATGTGTCGATTTAGGTTCGTCTTTTCGTTTGTATTAGTTATAACATATGTGGCACTTGTAAGCTTGTGGTGCTGTGTACGGTGTTAATGTGACGTGTGAGATTATGATGTTCAGTAAAGTCTTTGTCACATGTAGGACACAGAAAGACATTCTGAATAGTGGCCATAGTGATAGACAGAACTGTGGTAATTAGTCAAGATTCCGATGATATAGTGATAAGCTCTTGTGTATCCAAGCTTTTCCAAATTACAGGTTTTGTCTATAGATAATGTTATTCGGGATACTGGCTTTATAATGTGCGTCAATTGTTTCCGGTGTTGGCTTTGATGATAGTAAGACTTTGTGTGGATCCAATAGATAACGTCTTGATAGTGAAAATTAGTTTGTAGGTTCCTATCGTTCCACTCCTGTATAAATCTCGAGTAAGCACTGGACGTCAAACAGCTGTGGAGAATAACAAAAATCATTTTTATATTTTTCGCAACCATATGACATCATATCTACAGAAAATATTTTATAAGACATACCAAAAGGAAGATATGGCAACTGAGGTTATGCCGTCACATAACACTTAGTATTATATTTCATATTTTCATTTTCTCTGTTTTCTTCACATCCAGTCCTTATGTAGTCACCAGAAGATGAAGACAAACAACTGACCCTTTTGTAATTCTATTCTGGGGGGGGGTGTTAATTTTATATTGGATGACACAACTGTGGCTATACTAATGAACATTGCTGAATATGGCCACCAAGTAACAGCATTTAGGAGTTGAAAATATGTAGTGATGAAAGATCATGTGAAAAACGTTGAAGGCATACCAGTGGTAGACAGTTCCCTTCCTTTCCTTGTACTCAATAGCCTCGAGATTGTACTTCCTTGTATGTAATAGCTTCGAGATATTTCTGTGTCAGCAACTTTTCAACCTGGTGAAAGGATAAATACTATAGATATAACAACAAAGTAAAATAAGACTAGGGATGCTTGAAACAACTAATGGAAACAAAGATAATCCTGTCTAATATGAAGATAATCACAGAAAACTCAGAATATTATATAAGAGGTAAAGAAACAGGGCTCCTAGTGCTTAGAAATTAAAAAAAAACAACGCAACAGTAAAATACGAAACTAATACAAAAGAATTCAACATCTTACTAATCAAAGATCAGCAGAAGGCTACCTAAAGACAACAGATGGATAAAATAATAGAATAGCTTTTACACGTATGATCAGAATATTGAAAAAACCTTTATGAAGTTAACAGAGAAGAATATAATAAGGAAGGGCCACCATTTTGAATGTGGAGGCTCTAACCATATGAAAGCTACCAAAAGCCCGGTTCAGACAGCATCATAGCATAAATGCTTAATACTTTTAGAACTGATGATCTACAAACGGCTGGAAAAGACCTTAGACATGTAAAAACATATAATGAAAACTACAAGCTACCATAAAAATTGATAATGAAGTAGACCAATTTCAGCCTATTGAGAGAGGTGTGAGATGGGTATGTGTAATGTCGCCTTGTACAATGAAACTGTTTTCAGAAATATAGAAGACATGAAAGGAAACAATAACAGATATGCAGATGACACAGTCTGATTACAGACAATGAAGAGGACCTGCAACATTTATATGACCCACGCAGTCAATAACTAGGGTTGGAACTGAATAGTAAGAAGACACAGATTATAGCCCTTACTGGAAAATAAGTACCTTACACAATGTAACAATTGAATTTAATATCCGTTGAATCAAAACATCCTTCTTCGTTGAATGCGAAGATGAGAAAAGACTTGGCCTTCGTTTCGTCACTGGTTGTGATACTGTCTGCGTAAGAGAGGTGTATATCTGAAACTGAACAACATCAATCAACCAATCAGAACACAGATAACACCAAATCACATATGGCATATCTCCTGTAGTGGTCTGAGGGACATTTTGAATCAACCAATCAGAGAACAGATAACACCAAATCACAAAGGGCATATCTCCTGGAGTGACCAACGTTCTATCTGCCTGACATTTTGAATCAACCAATCAGAGAACAGATAAGCACCAAATCACAAGTGGCATATCTCCTGGCGTGGTCTGAGGGACATTTTGAATCAACCAATCAGAGAACAGATAACACCAAATCACAAAGGGCATATCCCCTGTAGTGACCAACGTTCTATCTGCCTGACATTTTGAATCAACCAATCAGAGAACAGATAACACCAAATCACAAAGGGTATATCCCCTGTAGTGACCAACAATCTGACTGCCTGACATTTTGAATCAACCAATCAGAGAACAGATAACACCAAATCACAAGTGGCATATCTCCTGGAGTGGTCTGAGGGACATTTTGAATCAACCAATCAGAGAACAGATAAATACATAATCACAAATGTCATGTTCCAGATGTATGTCATGTGACCGGAAGCCCACTTTGGTCATTTATGTCCACGTCTCCCAGATGTATGTCTGCAACCCGAAATAACGCCACCTTTGACCTGGTGTAACCCACTTTAAATATGACCAACACCGTTACACAGACCGATGAAGAGTCATACATCTCTAACACATCGTCAATGGTATGATATTATTTAAACCATACAGATAGCACTAACCACCATTAAAATACACCATTGCTTTGTAATAGCTATATATCGAAAAGTCCCAAGTCGGCTTCTGATGTATCAAAGACCTCCTAACACATGGCACTATTTTCACTTTACACATTAAACAAACTATTTTAGTAATTAAAGGTTGTTTTAAATGAAACCAGAAGTATTCTAATGTGTGAACTTTGAAAATTCATTGTCTTAAGGCTTGTTCCCACACCACATATGTGTATATAAGAAAGTATTACAGGTTCCAGGTTGATCCAGAAATCTAAATGTGTACATACATGCTACTACCACTCAGTAACATAGCCTTTGCAGAATCTCGTGCCCATACCAACGCGGCGAGAAAAAAAAATTCTTGCTCACAAACAAGATGTCCATTACAACCAACTGGAGATCATCCTTCTTCTTTTGGGCCTTCCAAGACATACAACTCTCCATTATTGTTCTCTCCAAACTTTCATGACGTTTCAAGTGACCAAAATACCAATTTTCTTTGCTTGTCTTTAAAAACCATCTTCACAATTCTTGAAGTATAGACACATTTGTTCTTTTTACCCAAGATATTCTTAGAACCCCTCTATTACATTTATATTCAAGTGCCTTTATGACGTGTTTAGTAAGTGTCTCACAGGCGTAAGTTGAATACTCTTAAAAACATAATTTTCTGTAGTTCTATCTGTCCCACTCTATTAAGTTGTTTTAGTCTTTGAAGAGCAATTGATAATCGTCGTTTAATTTCTATAATTGTGTCACCATTGTTGGTAATCAATATTATCGAAAGTTTCCACCACCTGGTTGTTATGGGTTTCTTGGCAAGCTTTGCCGAAAGCACATTACTTTCCTTCTGGACAGTGACTATTTTAATCTGTGATCATACTGATGATCTATCGGTCCAGACCATAACCAACAACAATATGTTGTTACACTTCATCCACCTGCTTCCATGGCTTCACATAACCATGATTCGGGTACTCCACCCAAAAGTGCTCCGTAGAAGAAAGAAGGATACCCTGTAATCCGGACTACCATACACAAGTAAAATTTATACCAATCTCTCAGAATATCACACACACACAATCAGTCATACACACTCTCATTGTGAGTTGTTTATAGGCTGTCTGATCGTTGTGCTAACATTATAGGTCTTAGAGTGACCAACAACAACAACAACAACACATATAGGCGGACACGCAGTCATAGATCCCAGTATAGCCACATAGAGAAACAGAAACCCAACGACAAATAACCAGATACACACAAACAGCCAGACATACAGACAGACAGCCAGACATATAGATAGACATACAGACAGACATACTTTCAGTCATAGGCGCAAACTCTCACAGAAATAGATACAGCAAACATGAAAACACGGCCCGAAAGTTCCCCAATCACATTACATTCTTACTTTTCAATCCTTGTGTTCATAATATGGTGAATTTTAGATTTATTCTGATGACATCCTTTTGATTATCATGTGGTTACACATCTATTCACCCCTCATGTCACTAAGCGTGGGAGATCATGTTCTACGCTTTCACTCGATCACTAGAGTCGTGGATCTGGTCTCGACCATACCCCAGTGACCAAGCCTTCCAGGTATTTACTTCTTGGTCTCTTCCCCGCGATCTTGCCAGTTGTTACCATGTTTAATTCTTTCTCCTAAAATACCCAACAAATTTTGTCTACATTTTATTTCTATAATCTATTTACGATTTTCATTTGTTTCTTGTAGGTTATTTTCTGCCCGTGGTATCTTTTCTCCACATTTCCATCAGATGTTTTTCAGCCTGGTCCACACATCGATACAAAAGTAACACTATGAAGCACTTCAACACTTTCTTTTTCGTTTCAATTGCTATCTTTTTGGTCAGTATGTTGTTCATCTTGTTAAAGCCTACCTTTCCTGTGACGATTCTTGTAATCTCTTCAAACCATTGCCCAACAGAACTGTTCCGAGATAATTGTACTTGTTTTCCTATTTACTTGTGGTGTTTCCTTTTTTCCAATTGATGACAATGATCTGTGTCTTTTTAGTTCTAATCCTAGTTGTTCACAACAATTTACTAATTGTTGCAGGTCCTGTTCATTGTCTAAAATCAAGACTGCATATGTATTGATGTCCCGCAATAATCTTTTCATATATTTCTGGTGTAAAGGGGGAAAAAACATCCCTGTCTCACACCCCTTTTAATTGGCTGATATTTACCTATTGCATTATCAATCCATATGACAGTTTTGATTTCTGTGTTCCCCCCCCCCCACCACCACCAATTTGTAGATTTTCAAACATATCTAATGTGCCGTACACTATTGCCTTGTCAACGTGATAACATTCACAACTGGTTTTTTTTAACTTGTGTGTTAAAAGCATTGTGTATTGCTTCGTGTGTTATTTTACATTCCTTTGAAATGAAGGTACCGAAATACCATCAGCGAAAATAACGCAAGTGAAAACAGACCTTGTCCCGCGGCCTCTCTCTTTTCCCCTGTTCGCGTGCCTTGGCGAATTTATATGAGAAACCAGAAAGAACCCACAAATACTATTCGGAAGATATAAAGACACAGTTTTGGGGGATAGATAATGCAACAGATCTATAATTTGTTGGACATTGTAGTAATATGGAGTGCTCTATCAAGAAAATATTAATAATAGTATCAAAAGAAAGTAAATGTTTTGTTTTACAGGACATCGCTGTCAACAGCTTTCAGCTGATTTCTAGATAAGCTTACACTCAGTAGTTTGCTTTCTGAACGATCGGCTCACATACCCTCATAAGTATGAACCAGTGCTGATTCTCACAGTGGTCACGTTACTTACGAGATTACGAAGAAAAGTCGGTAACCAGGGATACCAACAGTGGTGACAACAAATGTGACATAGAAACATTCTTAACCAAGTGGATAAATTACCTAGGGGGAATTATCAGATGGATGCTGTACAAGAGATTAATGTACAGGACAAACAAAATTTTAGAAAATGAAAAAGTAATGTAAGAGAGTGGTAAATAGTTTTGGTGTGTGGGAGTAGAATGTTGTAACAAAAAATTAGAAGCAGCTGGTTTGTAAGGTGAATTTCCTGTCTGAGTAACAACTAGAAAAGAAACAACTTTCTTCGATCATGTAAGAGACGCATGAACAGCGTGACAACTGTTATCTCAGTAACATACCGAGATTAGAAATTATGGTAGTGGTATGTCAGCAAAGTTGATTTCAGAACACCAAAGACAGCGGCATGAATGCCTACACCATTTGACGATGATAGTGTCAGCAAAGTTGATTTCAGAACACCAAAGACAACGGCATGAATGCCTACAACACGGAACTTGATGATGATAGTGTCAGCAAAGTTGATTTCAGAACACCAAAGACAGCGGCATGAATGCCTACAACACGGAACTTGATGATCCCAGTGTCAGCCAAGTTGATTTCAGAACACCAAAGACAACGGTATGAATGTCTACAACACGGAACTTGATGATCCCAGTGTCAGCAAAATTGGTTTCAGAACACCAAAGACAACGGTATGAATGTCTACAACACGGAACTTGACTGATCCCAGTGTCAGCAAAATTGGTTTCAGAACACCAATGACAACGGCATGAATGCCTACAACACGGAACTTGATGATGATAGTGTCAGCAAAGTTGATTTCAGAACACAAAAGACAGCGGCATGAATGCCTACAACACGGAACTTGATGATCCCAGTGTCAGCCAAGTTGATTTCAGAACACCAAAGACAACGGTATGAATGTCTACAACACGGAACTTGATGATCCCAGTGTCAGGTAAATTGGTTTCAGAACACCAAAGACAACGGTATGAATGTCTACAACACGGAACTTGATGATGACAGTGTCAGCAAAATTGGTTTCAGAACACCAAAGACAGCTATGTGTTGTGTGGTGCCCATGCGAAAGAAATAAACAAATGTGGCTTTGTACAGGGTGAAAAGAAAAAATATAACCATTCGTTCACTCAAATCATGGCGAAATTTAGATTTATTCTGATGATATCAAAATTAAATCTAATTATCGTGTTAGTAAAACACTTACAAGGCGAGCCTCAGTTTGGTTGGGCTGGCGAATAAACACACCGCAGTGTTACCGGTGTTTTTGTTAACGTGCGCGGTGATCCGAGAAAAATGGCAACAAGATCCCCCTAGAAACCCCGCTACGGAACGAAATTAGCAACAAATGTGCAACATGCTGAGTTTATAATATCAATATCTCTTGATATATTTCGCAAATCAACATCAATATTGGTGTTTTATATCAACGACATCATAATCTTTCATTTGACTATAAGTCTTAATACTTTTGACCTGTAAAAAAGTTATTTTATTACACATTTAAGGCGTCATACGAGGCGTACTTGTTCCGATTGTGCATACATAAATAATTTTTTAAATATATAAGAATGGTTTATTATGCTATATTGCCTTTTAAAATACTTAAAACTTAATATTGTTTAATATTACAAGGTTCATTTTTTCTGATAGTTGAATCATTTTGTCTAAATCTGACTTTCCCCAAGTAGGCATAGCACAGTTTTACATATAAATTATGTTACTTTTTATACAACTGAAAACCATACTTTATTGGTGTTTAAACATAATGAGGGAGTAATTTATATATTTGTCTAATATGTTTATAAATGTCTGTTCTAGAAATATGTTTTGTCTATCGCTGTAATTCTTTTGTTTCGTGTTTACCATCTCCGACAGTCACACTTGAAACGTTGCTGTTGTATCTTTGCTTTGTAAGATCAGTGTTACCAGAATTAATAGCTTAGTTGATAAAGCACCCGGCTCGTGTTCGGGTGGAAGTGGTTCGATCCTCAAAGTGTGAATTTTTTAATTTTTTTTTAATTTTTAAAATTCGTTCGCACGCTTTAAACCGCTGTTCATCACAATACCGTACCGTTGTCTACTATTTTTCTTTTTGGTATCTCTTTCGCTTACGAACCACAGATAAGAAGATAGACACTTTGTAACGCCGAAAAAAGAATACATTATATATCATTGTGGTAACCGCTCTGGGTCTATCATTATCATGTGTCGCTTCTTCTTTTCTTTCGTTCGCTTGAAATATGTCTATGATTGTGATATTGTCTCTTGTATAAATTTACCGATAATTGTTGATAAGACTTCTCACTCAAGTTTGTAACGAAAAGACATAACAAAACACTACCAGCTTAGTTATTAATTTTAAATAAATTAGATGGGGTTTTTGTGTAGGGTAGTAATTCTTCAGTCATCGTGTGCCATGTCGGTGGGCGTGACCAAACGTGGTACATTTTACCATGTTGATAAGTTTAATAAAACAGAGTACAACAGACAAATCTGTCAATAATTGAGTTGTATTGATTAAATCGTTTCTTACGGGAACCCTCACACCTTCCTTGGGGTTCTTTGAGTGAAAACCAGATAATTGAGGCTGTAAAAAGTGATACTTTTTCGGGTTGGTGGAGTGTGATATAGAGACCCCGACTGATTTACAAGAGTCCTTTGCCGAAATGCCCCCTATTTTTAAGAACACAGAAGTGTCGAGGGACGCTATTGGCGTATTTATGAAAGAATATGCCATAAAAAATAAACTACTGAGTACCTCACGACGGACATTGATTGGTAGTTATTTCGGGAAGAAAATATTATTAGCCACCCCTCTTTTAAAGTGGTATCTAGCCCATGGGTTGGTGGTTACACACATCTACCAGACAATAGAGTATCGACCGGTTAGTTGTTTTAAACAATTTGGGGAAACAGTCTCTAATGCCCGTCGCCAAGGGGATAAAAATCCAGCTGAGAGTATTACGGCAGAAACAATGAAATTGTTAGATAATGCCGCTATGTGTTTTCAACTGATTGGTGTCTATAATATGTTCTATTAAAGTGGTCATATGTGTGAAATGTCTATATAAAAGACTCAATGTCACATTTGTCACTAGTCATGACCAATAAAAATGAATGTACTTTGTCAATGAAAATACACGTATGTGATGTCAATAAAAATATTTTGTTGACTCTTCTACACATTATTGATAATTCATGCAATTAATGAAAAATAAAAAAGTTATGAAAACGATCTTTTCTTGTCTGTTGGTTTTTTAGTGGTATGAATGCTCTGTTTTCTTGTTGACAACTCCAAGAGGTTTCTTCATGTTGATTGTGAATGTGGAAATATGGATACACACACATTATTACTATACATCCCAAAATATAAGAGTTAAATATCACCCTCTTAACCAACTTCATGACCGAGGGGGAGTGAAAATCAGCCGAGGTCAAGCTCAATCCGGATTATTCCGGCAAATGATACCCGAAACCTACATTGTATACTACTTGCGTTGCATGAAGCGCGAGTACCATTGCTAGTAGCGCAGGAAGCGCTGTCTATGGAAAGAATGAGTTAAAGTATAAACATCAAATTAACTTATTTAGTAGGTAACACATCATAAACCAGTTTTTTTTTTTTCGCGCATTACGTGATCATAATACATGCAGTTGTTTGTCCTTGTCCCTTCAGTCACACACAATCTTAAGAAAGGACATTCCCAAAGATGATTCCCCTCCACCCCTCCCTCACCCTTTTCTTAAATAGTCACTGGAGAGTTAGCATGCAGATTACTCTAATAGAAATTCGATTGACTTTTCCAGATACCACTCTAACTATTCTATTTGTGTGTGTGTGTGTGTGTGTGTGTGTGTGTGCGTGGCGTGCGTGCGTGTATATAAGTGTGTGTGTGCGTGCGTGCGTGTATATAAGTGTGTGTGTGTGCGTGTGTGCGTGCGTGCGTGTATGTAAATGTGTGTGTGTGCGTGTGTGTGTCTGTGTGTGTGTGTGTGTGCGTGCGTGCGTGCGTGTATATAAGTGTGTGTGTGCGTGCGTGCGTGTGTGTATATAAGTGTGTGTGTGTGCGTGTGTGCGTGCGTGCGTGTATGTAAATGTGTGTGTGTGTGTGTGTGTGTGTGTGTGTGTGTGTGTGTGTGTGTGTGTTCTCTCGCCTTTAATTCATGCGCATTCCATACATGTGCTGCTACTGCTGCTGCTTCTAGTGCCCTGGACTGAAGTTTGCGTGTGGATTAGCTTCCTCTATTATCAGGATCCCTCGCCATCAGGCGAACCAACTCCTACTTCTGAGACACTTGTAATTTACGTCCCCAGGTCAAGGACGACAAGTCAACATTCTAGTCCAACTGACCGGTGAAGCAGTTGAACCCGCTACCCCGGCATCGGTACACCGTAACTTTAAGAGTTTTCGCTCTTATCCACCCCAACATGTTGATCACCTGCTGTATATTAGTTGGCATCTGTGATGTTACTGTTCTTATAGTATTTTAACGGTTTAGTCATAGGTCGGCATCTGTGATATTACTGTTCTTATAGTATTTTAACAGTTTAGTCATAAGTCGGACCCTGTGACTTAGGCGATAGTGACTTGCAATTTGACAATTTCCCGACATACCGAACTCATGATTCGAAATTAACCGCCGAAGATTTGGAAGCAGAGGGCTATGCGTTGATATCAATGGTATGATGCGTCGACCATTCAGAAAGCAATGACAAACTACTGAATGTTAAAATGCCTAGCAAATAACGAAAAACCAATAAACGCTGGGGTTGACTGTATCGCCCTGTAAAGGATATGCAGGGTAACGTTTTAATGTACAAACATTCATTCCATTGTAGTCGCAGAGCTGTAATATTCCAAACTATTGCTGAAAATAGAACAGACAGCTAACACTAATAATGTACCTGTTTGACACGGGGTAAGATACCGCGAGAACTCACGCAGACATCAGACGAAAGCAATCAACAAGCTTGGCCACTTCATGAGAAGATGAAAAGTGCAACATACTTTAGCAACAGGTGGGATTAATGGAACCAGTGATTTAGAAGTCAGCGAACGACATTCTCTGAGAACCTTACATCATGGTGTGTAAGGATGTTAGCATATGAATTGTTGTTTTCTGCTGGAGAAAGGAAGTTGTGGAGAAACGTCTTAGCCAGTTGTTAAGACACCAGATGATGATGTTTAGAAAGTATGGCCCTGTCGAGAAACTATACCTGAACTAAAGCAAAGAGGTTGCTATGGTTAGGTTGTATAAATGTTTCCAATTATTAACTAGTAGTAGTATAGTCATATTGATACTGTAACAAGCTACGTGGAGGGTCCCAAATAACTATGTCACAATGTTTCAAAATTATTCTTTCGCCCTGGCTGGGATAGGTCTTTGCTTGCCAACCCTCCTCCGTTCCCCGGACTCACTGTCACGCTCTCTCTTTCGACCTCGGGACCTATTCCCTGACGTGTCTTTCTGGCTGATCCATAGATAACACGGTGATCGTTGGAGTAAACTAAAACGTGATTTATTAAATTAATAAAGAACAGCACAGGAAAACATCAAGGCAGTTAAAACAGATAGTTCTAAACAGACACAACAAGGATAAAGTTCAGGCACAGAGCCTCATGGATTTTCCTCATAGACCGAAGAGTACTACAAAGTCCCGTCAGTCGACATCTGCCTCACCGATTAGGTCCTTCGGTAGTATCCTCCTTCCCGATCGGTTGTAGGAACAACAGGCCGCTGTAGAATCAAGCTTCCAAGTTTCCATGGACCACAGTCTATAGTAATCAAATGTTCTAGGGAAGTGCCATGGAATCACTTGGCATAATGTCGGGTAGGAAATAATATCATGGAGAACAGTTCTTATATAATAATGGGTGTGTCTGAGTGATTGGCGGGGTCCAGCCAATAATACAAAAGGACTCGATCCTAGCGTATCGAGATGACTGGTGATGTGTCAGAACGGCTGATGGTCATTCTTTCAAGGTCACCAGTGGCTCTATCTCGTAGAGATCATACCCTTAGACCTGGCATGGCCCAAAACTTGACATGGCATCGTCTTAAACATACTTTCTGCGTAGAGCCCTGTCGAGACCTTCAGCTCTGTTCTTACTTCCAAAAGAAGGACCCTGGAGATGATAAATATTGGTGAAAGTCTCCAGCGTAAACTTCAGGTACAGTCTACAATGGAGACTTCTAATGGTCTCAGCATATCAATTTGTATTCACAAAATCTAATAGTAATAGATATATAACTATTAGTAGACCTGATTGAATTGGCCTGACCTGACAAGAGGTCCTGGATTGGTGGCGTCTTTCCTAGACTAGGCCTTCAGCTTGACGAAGTCTTGTCGTTTGACCCTATGAACTCTTTGCATACAAGACTCACTCTCCACACTCATACCAAGCCTTTATTATTATTGGGCACATTCATTTCCAGGCTTATCTCTCACTTGCAAACCCTGCTTTTCTCACGACAAAACTCTTGCAGTGCGGTGTGCGTAGTGATATGTGTTTCTCCCCCCCCCCCCCCAACTAATATTATAGTAGTGGGGCTGTATGGCACGCAGTGTAGTTCCCCATCCCTAGCAAGAATAGGAAAGAAGATACTACTCCTTCCGGCTGCTGCTCTTGTCTGAGCTGTCGCCGCAATGTACCGGCAGTGCCTCACCCTACACGTAGAACTAGATGATCTTATCGACCAGTAACTATTCAGTTCACCCGGCCACCCTATCCGCCAAAAGATGAAAGAGATAGCCCAGTGGATACCCTCTTCCGGCTCAAGAAGATAGATCATAGATGGGTGGAATCCATCCCCACGGAGCCCTTCCCTCCTTCCGGCATACCGTAGCTATATAATGATTATATTCCAATGAAAGATGACAGTATGCAGAGTTCAGGCCGTAGGAGGAAAGATAGCCCTCGCCCATCTGCTGCCAAGAACAAGCGAAATCATCTGGGAAGCCATATTGCTCAGATTCGTTCCCAGGCAATGCCAAAAAGAAGACGCTTAGCTAGATTGGCCAACGGTCAACCCACTCCCAATATGGCAAGACTGCCGTTTCGCCAATTCGTCTCACTAGTCGAGACAACCAGTTAGCTTTATAGACCAAGGTCTAGCAGTATTAAATAAACCCCATTGTTACCTTTCATTCAGCCAGTAGCATGCTGCGCTTCATCTGTCGCACTCTTTGAAGTGTCAAATAGACATGAGGCAGTCTACATATGGTAGGTGATTAAACCGACATTGATGGCCTAAGACTTTACATTAGTGCGTATTTGGTGCAAGGTGCCCTATCGGGTTTTCCCCCAAGACAAGACATATATCTAATCGTTCTATTAAAAAGATCGTGTTGTTAAAGTATCCCAGAGAACTATCTTCCATGGTGATTGAGCGAATAAGAGAACTGAGGGTTCCCGAAAGCTGTTTCCCCCTGTTTACCCAAACCCAAAGAAGGCATGAGGACATGGGCCACTGGCGTTTTGTCACATAGGCCCTATCTTAAGAAAGTCGAACCCTACGAACTTTCTACTGCCAGAGGTTCTGTTCGAATGGCCCCACCCTCACATTCAACCATAGGATGCCGTGATAGAAAACCCGCTCCCACATTCTCCCTTCCGAGGATGTATTCGACCGTGAACTGATACAGTTGTAGGAGCAATGACCATCTCATTAACCTCGCGTTCAGTTTCTTAGAAGTTGCCAAAAACGTCAGAGGTTGATGGTCGGACTGCACTTTGAACGGTACTCCATACAGATAAGGTTGAAATTTCTGTACCGCCCACACTAGAGCCAGACATTCCCGTTCGACGGTGGAGTAATTCCGTTCCGCGGGTAACAGTTTTCTACTTGCATACGCCACCGGACATAGCACCCAAGGATTATCTCGCCCTTCGTGCAACAGAGTTGCCCCAATCCCTATGTTACTCGCGTCGGTTCTTAGAGCAAACCTTTTCTCCAAATTTGGGAGTTGCAGGACGGCCCTATCCACCAAAGCCTGTTTCAGCTTCCCATAAGCTTCTTCACAGCTCGGGGTCCAGACTATAGGATCCGGCGGTCCTTTCTTCAGGGTTTCGGTCAACGGTGCCCCAATTTCGTTGAACTTCGGAATACATTTCTGGTAAAACCCACACAGAGACAAGAAAGACCTAACATCTCTTTTGGACTTGGTGCGGGTGCGAGTCTGACCTTCTAAACATTCTTTTCTTCCAGTACCAGTCCCCCTGGGGTAATAGTATGTCCCAGAAATTCCAAGGATGGATAGCCAATCATGCATTTGGCTGGACGGGCGGTTAACCCTTCCTCTTTTAACCGTGTGAAGATCTGTCCCAAGGACTTTAGATGATCCCTCAGATTGTCAGACGCGATGAGAATATCATCCATAAACGAGACCACAGAGGGATCCTTTAAAGGCTCTAATAACATTCTCATCATGCGGGTGAACACACTGGGCGCATTGCTCAGCCTAAATGGCATCACCTTGAATTCGTAATGCCCGCTCGGAGTACTGAAGACGAGCAAGGGGCGAACCTCGGGCTTCACAGGGATCTGATAATATCCCCGGCTTAGATCAATTTTCGAAAAGTACTTTGCCTTATTTAGTCTGGCAAACAGTTGATTTGTGTTCGGTAACGGTTCAACTTAGAATGTCGTACAACTGTTTAAATGCCTGTAATTAATACATAGGCGGTGCTCCCCACTGGGCTTCCTCAACAAGACAACCCCGACATTATAAGGAGAAGTCGAAGGAGTGATGATGACATCGTCCAGAAGCTTCTGCATTTCGGCTTCCACGGCCTTCTCTTTCGAAAAGGGCACTGGATATATTTTTGGCGAACGGGGTCTTGGGTAGTCAGAGTCATATCAAACTCGACCAACCCTGTCCGCCCTGGCCGATCGGTAAGAATCTGCTGATGGGACTCCAAAAAACGGATGACCCGGTCTGTTTCTTCAGCCGACAGATCAGGATTTATATGTACATCCCTATAGGTTTCCCCGGGGTGTAAAGGATACTCCCTATCCACGTCTTAGCCCAATTCAGTTTCCATCGCGACCGCCATAGTCATGAGTGGGAGAGAAGTACCATCAGATCGTTCTTCATACTTTTTGAGGAGGTTAATGTGGAAGATTTTGGATTTCCCCCTGATCCGGATGGCATAGTTGGTGCGGGACACAACCCTTTCCACCGGGAAAGGCCCCTGCCAACCAATCTCGAGTTTATTGGAACCTACTGGAAGCAACAACAGAACCCGATCCCCCACTTTAAGAGACTTATCTTTCGTCCTTCTATTGTGGCCGCCCTCAGATTCTGAGCTGCCGAAGCCCAACCCGTCTGGAGTTTCTTCTTCAACTCTTCGACGTATTTATATGAGGATACATCTTCTTCGGAAGTTTTTTCCTCTGTCCAACATCTCAATAGGGTTTCTAAGGGACCCTTGATTGGCCTCCCGAATAGTAGAGTGGCTGATGGCAACCCGGTCGACCCATGGGGAACCTCCCGATAGGCGAACAAGGCGGCTGGGATATACTCATCCCATCTGTCTGGTTTCTCTTGAGCCAGCTTCCGAAGCATGGTCATCAAGGTACCATTAAATCTCTCTACCTGCCCATACGACTGAGGGTGGTACGGGCTTGTGTGAATGTGGTTAGTCTGGAAGATACGAAAGACTTCCTCCATCAGCTTACCACAGAACTGAGACCCATTGTCCGTTAGGATCTGGTTTGGAACTCCCAACCGAGTAAAGGTCTCCATCAGTGCATCAGCCACTCGCTTAGAGTCGATTGTGGCTGTGGGGTAGTAAATGAGAATACCATATGAAATGGACTGAAAGTGTTGTCTAGGGGGTAATAAACAAAAAGTCCTCAGGTTCGCCGCATAAAGGCAGTTGATCGAGACAGTTTATTTCCCAAAAAGACTCCAGGAATAGAGTAGTTATTGGCTCTATTGAAGTAAGACTGGGGTTATGGTCAGATAGACTCCACCCACTTTACAAGATAAACTACCTTCCTGAAGAATATAACAGAGAATAGGTCACTTAACCACAGATCTCTATCAAGTTGTTATTCTTGGATAAAATATCTGAGACTGTGTGTTGGTCGACCTCCCACTGGATTCTCTGCACATATACAAATACAGTAGCACAGTTCTCTACAACAACAAACAGTGTAACACTGGTCACTAGACAATGAAAACTTTCCTGACGAACATATATGTTTATTGTTAGAATCTCATACCATGGAAGTACAAGACTCTGTCTCCACTACAATCTATCAAAACATCAAAACAACAAATACATTCTCTAGTAATGCATTCAATTCTAATCTAACAACTCCCTCCTCCTCTTCTCTTCCCTGCACCTAAACACCAATCATAGATCAGGGATCTGACTGTTGATTATAATAAATTTATATCCTTAGTGTAACTCAGTTCTTGAAGTCACCAATACTCAAAATCAGGAGAATGTAGATTCACTCCACACAGGGCTTCTCTACACTGTCTTTATTCCCCCACAACAACAGTTCTATGACGACTCTGCTACTGTTATTACCAACCTCCTCTTCTGATTTTACTGCTGAAATAGATGGGCTCTCCCCATCCCAACTTGACCAAACACTACGATGTGCCACTGAGAAAAAACAAGGCTCTCTGGATACTGAACACGGTAATGGGGATACGGCTCATTGACGTTGATAAACTACAGTCATAATTGACCAACCAAAGGAACTGTCCTCAATTGTCCCTTCTATAAAAATGATGATGGTGTGACTGAGTCTGGACTACTCGATCTGGCATTGGTCTTGAGAGGAAAATATGTCTGCATAAAATAGGGATTTCACCCCTTGGTATTAATGTCCATCATTCTGGAAAAGTGGAAGCACGGACTCGCAACGACGTACTGGGGTTGTTGGTGAAGGCAGGACTCTCCATGAGCATGGGTCATAGCTAGTTGAACCTCTCTAGGCGATCTCCCGAAAATGGTAAGACTTGCATGCTTTATCGTTGACACAGACGAAATCTCAAATGTCTCAGTACGACATTTAAACAAACCGGAGAAGCGTAGCTGGGTTCATATCTAAGTCAAATTATGATGACCTCTCATAAGGAAAGTACCATCCCATCCGTGACTTTGGCAGACCTATAACTTCCATGATTCACCAGGAAGAATAAGAAGCCCCTCTCCCAACATTCTGGAACGAATAAAGCACAGACTCTCAACAACGTCGCTGGGGTCTCCAGCGAACGAAGAACTCTCTATGCGTTGGTGTCATAGCTGGCTGAACATCGTTAGGCGGCCTCCCGTAAAATAAAAGGGGTAACATGCTTCGTCCAAATAAAAAGATGCATCCACAATATCGCAGTGGGACATTGTAACAACGGGAGGATCCGTACTGGTTTCATAGTTCACTCCAGTGCATATGACTGCTTCACATCGAGAGTAACATCCAGTCCGTAAGCTGTTGCAGACTATAACCTCCCTGATATTACAGGCAGATTATTAGTGTCATCTCTCGTCAGACGCCAGTTATGAGTAGTTGAAGCTTTTCAATAGCCCTTGGCTAAATTGATGTCACCAGAGGGGCCAAACCCAAAGAAAAAAGGAGATAACTCCGTCTGGAGTTTCTCACTGTTGCTAGAAGAAAAATAGGGGATTACTTCCCCCGCCTCCAATTCTTGGAAAAAATGCCGCTGGCCAGGAGTACTGAGTGGCGCATACTCTGTATATTAAAGCCAATAGTTGTTGACTCAGCTAAAATCGGCCAAGATCCAACCAAGATCCAGCTAAGATGTCCCACGCCCTTTGCCTCAAATGTCTGCAAATCAAAAATGTCAAGCCATGAATATTCTAGCTCATTATGCAGGTTCATAAGACTCACAGAGACAACCATTAGACATATAGTCAGAGGATAATCCTCATATCATAAAGGGTGGTATCACCTGTGGGCCTGTAACGTATGGGTCTATTTGGCGGGAAGGTGGGCCGGTAATCTGAACACTCTACCAACCTCACTCTTCTACCTATACAACGAACAGGACATCACAGACACCAAATGGAGATATATTCTCACACATAAAAACACTCCTCTATATGGGAGGACAACAATCTGTTATAGAACATGACCGGGGGGGGGGGCTAAGGTCGGAGTTTTGGAAATATTGGCTCCAATGTCTTGTTATTTTGGCAAGCACACTGCACGATTTACGGCAGGTAAAAATGAGTATTTAGGTATGTGAACCGTTCTCATAAATATAATTGAGCCACTGACATACCAGATCCACCAAATCCGACAAAAGCAATGGGGGTCTTATCTAACTGTGTCCCCAGGCTGTCATACACACAAAATATATGTTCCTTCCCCGGCCTATTCTGTACACAGGTAAAGTAAAGATTCACACACACAAGATATATATGCGTACAAGATCTGAATCTTTACAAAGGCATTATGTAACACCTGAATACTTTACCAAGAGTCCGGTAAAGATAGGCTCTTCCCTAGATGAGAGTGAACCAAAAGTGAAGATAGATTGAACTCTGCAGAACCGGTACAGCATTTACAGAGACATCAAAGTCTTCAAAAGAAGATGAAGCAGTAATCATACATAGCATGATAAGAATTATAAGCATAGGAATATAGGACAGTTGTATAGACGTTCAAATCTCAGGCTGTCTTTCTTACAGAAGTAACGGTGCCGTAGCAAAGTCCGCCAAAATACATACATGAAATGTAGGATACTTCTCATATCAAACAAAGATTGTATTAACTTTCTAACACAAATCTTATCATTCAAAAAAACATGTGTATGCTCACCAATGCAACATAGAGGCAAAAATGGGCCCACAATGGCCTACACCCTCCCGGAATAAACTCACATCTACATTGTTGGGAATTCCAGACTCAAGTGACTAGGTCTGGTCCCGCCTGGGAGTTTTACCAAACTATTCCATTCTATTTGGAGCTACTGGCACATTCCTCCCCTCGTTCTGAACGATGTTATGTGCGCTAAGCATTACCATATAAGGCAACCGCCAGTCCCCCACACGTGAAATTCTCTTTTCCCAGAAAAGATATTTATAATCGTCTGCAAGCTGGAGTAAACTGGGACATTATGTCACAGAAGTCCCCCTATTCAACTTGTTGGTCAACAAGTAAGACCAGTTAAAACAGCTTCCAGACTCCATGTGGTAACCACTTTCCTACTCCATGGTGCCTCTCATAAACCATCTACTTTCGCCTGCTTTGTCTATGCCACTCCTCCTAGCTCACAAATTCCGCTGCTATAAATCACAAATCTTCCTTCTCTTAGTCGCCTGCATTCATATTCTGAAGGTATATTGGCGAACTCAGTAATAAAATAGAGGTTTTACTCCACCTCTAAAGACGTGTGTGAACGAAAAAGGAACGACTCCATTGGTCACCTCTGTCCTCACAACATCAAAAATTAGAAATCTTATCCGTACGTTCCCACCGTCCTGATGCCGATTCTATATATCAGAGTAATGTTATGTCCCTTCCACTAAACTCAGTCACGTCGGCATACGGAACCGATAAAATGTTGACTAGCACTTCGTGCTAATATATATTCCTATTTTGCCCACCACCAAGAATCTAAAAAGCTGCTGCTGCCGAAAGGAGTTTAAAAATAGAGCGTCCTCTATGACTCAATTAATTCTGGCGATGTGCTATAAGAATTAGTTCCGTGGTTTACCTTGGGTAAATATTGCTCGGTTTGTGACCAATTTTGGAAAGGGCAACATCCTCCAACTCCGATGTCTATTGTCGATTACAAGTTTTAAATCTAATCCGTTCGGTATAGTTTAAACTCGACCGTCCTATCGACGTAATTTCAACTCAACATCCAAGAATTCTCTGCCGTCAGTAGAAGTGAAATGTATCAGCTGTTGATGAGTCAATGTTTACCAACACTGTCCTAAACTCTTCCGGTTAAGCGAAGGGAACTTCCCTTCTGGAATTCCGCGTTATCCCTTACGTGTCTCCCGCGGGCTTTCCTGAAAAGCGGTCAATGCAGATGAACAAACTGGTTCTAGTTTCAGTTTTAACCCGCCTCCTCCAAATTGTTATAACTGGCTTGTCCGTATATTTACTTTTCCTGCCGGAGAGTACTGCGCATGCCGTGTTGGGCGAACTGACACCAGGTCAACCTTTTCATTAACTTCCACTCCGACCTAGATTCTAATTAACTGGCTATCAGTAGATGATTCCAAATGAAGAATAATTATTCCAGCATTTGGGCCCTCGAGGTGACGTTTTAAAAATATCATGCTATAGAATAATCCAAAAGACTTCTCATGCTTCATAGCATTGATGTCCAAAAGTCCACTGATTCGTAGAACAACAAGAGATTTCTTATCCGAAATGAACTCTCGTAAATATAGTAAGGAATATATTATAATAATGTGCACTGTTTCCTTACAATTTCCTGTTGGCTAGGGAAAAGAGTTATACTTTCTCTCTCTGTCATTTTACCGCGCTAAATGGGAGGTAAAGATTAAAACCAACAGTACTTAAATAGAAAGAAGGCGAGCGCAGCTCTGCCTCTTTCAACCTGTCATACGTGGAGACTAGGTCCGCCCGAACTTTCCACCTATATACATAGCTGAAGATGACTATGACAGTTCATGAAACTATCCTGGGAAGCTAAAGCTGCCGGCATGTTCCATGTTCCCCTGAAATGAGGATAAAAGAAAAGATGTCGTCGCCGAAGGGCTGTGTCCTACCCCTCGTAGATTGGAGAGTTAATAGGTGGGGTCCGCTCCTAAAATCACGTCCGACTTCTCATAATTCGGGATAAAGTCGAATAAATATAACTACACCTTAACGCTTAATTGACGGTCCCAAGATAGGAAGTAGATGAAACTGCTATTGCGAAAAGCTTACGAGACCTCTGTTAAAGGTTCCCGACATTCAACTGCACGTCTATCGATAGTGTGTAGTACCAAGCTTCAGAGATAATGCAGCTGAAAAAAACCGTGCCAGAACTGACACGCGAGGTCGACCAGCAACATATGACTTGACTGATCTATTTATAAACTGGATGTGGCGAATAAGGGTCATGGGGTTTCCCGAAGAATGTCCCAGTAATTCCTCTACTCCCTCCGGTGGTTCTCGCATGTAGAATCTGACGAAAAGGATGAAGAAAAATAAATCGGAAGTCCCGACTGTTTACGGTCTGTATTAATACATTACGTCTTCTTTTCTGTCTACATGTGGAACAATATTGACGGGGGCAACTTGGCTTACTTCATTTAATGGGAGGGGTGGTAAGATTATGTTTTATATTTCCCCATGGCTTCCTAACCAAATATATGGGTATTAAAAAATTTTTACAAGAAGCTTTTCGGGAAATTAACTAGTTGCCTAAGTCCTATAAAAAATTGGATTGGGCCTGTCTGTTGCTGGTGAGTTTACAACAAATTACAACAACATAATTTGTTATGGCAACATATGTTGGCACAAATCACATGGCAATATTGACAACTAGTTAATAAACATAAGTAGTCATATGTGATCAGATGATGATATAAAAACTCTCAACATAATCAAAATTAGACATAGTAACCATCAAAACACCATCTGTGAACATCATTACTCAGATGACGTCACATCAACCTTCTATATCAATTCAACGCCGCTCCACCTGTGAGGTAACATATAATTTTCCCTGTCAGTATCAGCAACCTTTAAAATTATTAGGAAGAATCTGAACTCGATCATATTGAAACAAAGAAGAAAAAAAATATCCCGGACGGGCTCCCAATTTTTGTGGGATAGTAAATGAGAATGACATATGAAATGGACTGAAAGTGTTGTCTAGGTTGTAATAAACAAAAAGACCTCAGGTTCGCCGCATAAAGGCAGTTGATCGAGACAGTTTATTTCCCAAAAAGACTCCAGGAATAGAGTAATTATTGGCTCTATTGAAGTAAGACTGGGGTTATGGTCAGATAGACTCCACCCACTTTACAAGATAAA
>JACEFZ010013878.1:0-139216 GCA_014155875.1 Cepaea nemoralis | reverse complement strand
GGCCCAAGCCCCCCTTTAAAAATGTTCATAGTACTATGTTTTCCCCTTTTATAGTTGATGCCCGGGCTGGATTGATTGGCGTACGTGATGTCATTGGGCCATACGTGTGATTATGTTATCAATTTTGGTTGATCCATAATGGTGTCCTCAGTAGCATAGTGGTGTCTCCAACTGTTACACGAGAGCTTGAGGTTTGATTCCCTGCCGAGAAGGCGATATGTTTTTTTTTCTTCCATTTTTCAGCAATAAATTGGGTGAAAGCGACTTTTTAATAAAAAATATTAAACATTAGGAACTAAACTATAGAACTGAGAACCCCGGGAAGGTTAACCCGGTCAACAAATGCCCGCAGAAGTCGGATGTGTCTGCCTAACGGCGCAAGAACGCAGCTCTGCTGTAAACAGGCACAACGCAATCACATCCGGAAAAAAAAAACTCAGGATGAACGAAGAAGAAGAAGAACTGAGAAACTCAAAGCTTGTTAATAAAGTGTGCTCTATGGATCTGCGGAAGATCCCCCAGGCAGCGACGGAGTGATCGAGTGTCAGAATCGATGGATCCAATAGATGTCTTTGTTACCAATTCTGAAAAATTCTTCTTGATAATTAAACAGCCAGAAAGTACATTAGTAACTAATGTAATGTCACAGTTCGATTATGAATAAAACTGAGCTTTATGCACAATTCGACCATGAAAAAAATTGAGCTTTATTCATAGTCGACTATGAATAGTCTTCCTTAACTAACTAAAACATATCTTATTGCTTTAATTAATGCTATAACAAGCACCTAGGGAGATGCAGAGAAATACGTCAAACAACAAATTTATTATAAACTGTATGCAATCTATCCAGTAGTTAGTTAATAGTTAGTTTAGTAGTCTAAGTACTAGAAATTGAGTAGATAGTAAGTTCAAGTTGTTGTTTCAAAAATCAAATTCAAAATTAAATCTTACTGAACTGAACTGTCTTCATTGTTCAACTACCTGTTTATTTTTGTTAGACACGAGATTAAAGAAATCATAATCTATATATTATATAAACGGCTACTTTCTACAGCTTAACAACCCACATTCCACGCAATCCAGCGACATAACGTTGAAGAAACAGATCAGATAAACATGGACATGGTCGCAGTGAAGTCCTACTCAATCCAAGATCTCCCACACACAGACTGGGTACACTAGAGTAGCCGCCCTTGGAGCCAGGATTGCGTTGCCATTGGAGTTTTATTGTCATTTGTTTTATAGGCTGGATTGGATAAGGTTTCGTTGTACATTTTTCTTTACATCAATCTTCTTCGTTCTCATGGGAGCCTCCGTGGCGAAGTGTTTAACTCAATCATTATTTCACCATATCACCTTGATGTGTATTATTCAAGATCAGTTATTACACCTCAAACTCTGTGCGGCCCGCTGTCCATTCTCTGCATTCACGGCCCAGTGTTTCTATTATTACATTTCGAGTCAAAATAGGCCTTACCAGTCATCTTAGAACTCATGCCTCCATACTTTCAAACCCACTGGATGAAGTGAATGGTCATCATCATTCTTGATGGATAAACAACATATTAGATTGTGCCAGCCCGTCGTGTCTGCCGGTACTTGATACTTCAAGCCACTCTTTTCCACGATTGTTGTTGTTTGTTGTTGTTTTCCACGATTGATGGTCTCTAGATCACATACCTAACGTATAGATATTTCCGCCTGTGCCATCCAGGACCTGTCTCGCCTTAGTCTATGATCCGTGACCATATCCATGGCTTCATGCAGGGGGTGATCCCTATCTACAGCAACTCTCGTGCACCATTCGCTTGCTCTGTGATACTGTCAGTAGCCCCTACAGTGTGGTCAAAGGCGACGACTATGGAACGCGTACCCAGCAGTAATCCAACAGTTTGGATTGCGATCTGACATTGTTTTTCACTCCTCGTCGGGTAAGCAGCTATGGCTGTTTGATCTGGCCGTTCCATTTGAGTCGAGAATCGAGGAGCAGCACATATACAAGATGGAGAAGTACGATGACATGGTCGCAAGTCTGAGACAATAAGGGTACACTGCCAGGCTATTCGCCATAGAGGTAGGCGCAAGAGGTCTAGTCTCCCACTCCATGCATGACGTGCTAAAATAGTTTGGCATCAAAGGACAAGCAAGAACGCGGGCACAGAAATAACTGGGAGAGGCATCCTAAAAGGCCGTGTGTCGTGCTGGCTGTGGAACAACCGGAACATAGAATGGGACAAGTCTCGCAGTAATATGGGTAACGTTTCTGTCGGTAACTGCAGAGCAACTAACATCGGAACCAGTCTCTCAACAAAGAACTAGAATTTGTACTACCACGTGTCGACTCTGTTGCCTTCCCTTAGAGCGAGGGCAGTGCATTTGAGAAAGGGAATGTTCAGTGTGGACAAATCGCCACACGATAGCAGTCGCTTACGCTTAGGTAGGCAAATATCGGCGAAGTACAACCTCCATGCTTTGGTGGTAGTCGTCATGCGAGGACCGCACTCCGCGGCAGAGACCAAGAAAGGAGTCCAGGAACCTAGAGGAAGAGTCGGCTTCCCAGAGTGCGATGCCATGAACGGGATACGAAGAAGGAACATGGCAAGGAAGACGAAAGTCGGCGCATCGTAAGCGTCGGCGCCAGAAAACTTCGCTGTCTGTGGTCCACACATTTTATCTTCCAATTTGTTTCTCTAACAAAGATGGTTCGTCCATATCGGTTGTATTCGGGGCTGTCTTAGAGTGATCGGCTGTCTGCGGCGACAATCCACATGTGCAAAAAGCTGATTTGCAAATCTTAAATGTTGTATACATGTATTTCGTAATCAATTGTGCCGTTATGGGGTGCAAAATATTGATTTGTTCTGCTCTGTCAATAAAATGGTAATCACCTTGTGCTGATGTTGGTGACATTCTGATTGATTTGATAATTCTTATGTTTGGGTTGTAAGTGACAGGTACATCAGGTTGCTCTCTGTAGCTCCTTCCTTAGCTAGTTGATCAGCTCTCGTTTCCGGGTACTTCACAATGAGACGGTACACACTGTAATGTAACCCTGCGCTAGCTGCTTAATTCACATAGTTGAGGGCCGTGGTACTGGCGGCATTTTTCCAAGAAAAAAATTAGTAGAATTGCGGGAAATTGTGGACATGTAAACAATATAAAATAATACAAAGCTGCAGCTTTACAGAACAGAATTACGAAAAATACAAAACGTTGCGGCCTCTAGCCTCCAGCAAACAAATACATACACAAAACACAACATATAATAACGGAGAAGGCCCTCCAGTGACTACATTACGTCATTAGAAGGGGATGAGAAAAATGAAAAGATGAAAAAATGAGAACAATGAAGAGAAAATGAAAATTTGAACCCCCCCCCCCCCCCCCCCCCCCCCCCCCCCTCTTCCTTTCTCCTCCCCCACTTATCTAAGAATCCCAGGCTGTAATGCTAACATGAATTTCACCTTGGTACTCTTATGTAGACAGCCGTGGGCCATGGGGACTGGGGGAGAGATGGTAACGGTTCAGTGAAGATCCCAGGTAAATGAGTGGAAGTTGTAAATGAAAAAAGCTTGGAGGAAGGCAAGACGGAGAAACTGGAAGCAATGGAGATGTGATGGTGATCCGAGAGGGGAAAAATAAGAAGGAGTGGCACGATGGATATCCGTACAATGCATGAGTGGGTGCCAGTGAAAGGTTGGCTATAGTGGACGAATATTAAAGAGTGAATCACCAAAACACAAGAAGTAGATTGTGAGCTTTCTTTGTTAATTTGCTTTCTTCATTGTGTTACATTGTTTTACATGGACGGTCAGCCTGTCATCAAATGTGACTCCAGGGTATGTGGGTTGTTCATCTTTTCTTAGAGGTATTCCGTTTATGTGGATGAAGCCTGCCTTCTGTTTTAGGAAGAGGGTACAAAGAGTGGTTCTGCACTTGTCAGTGTTTATGCTGACATACATCTATTTGCCCATGCAACTAATGCATCTACGGCGTGTGCTCAGTTCTAGAACAGTGGTTCTCAACCTTTTTTGGCCCCTGCCCCCTTCACTATATTTTTAGAACGTCATTCCCCCCTTTCGTATTTCCTCCCTAAATTTAATAGCACATACTAAAACAAGCCTAGACATCTACATAAAACGTGATTTGCGGATCTATTTACGTTATAAAATGAATTTCAGAAGGGTGATACATACAGAACCGTAAAGTATGAAGGGAAAAACAATATTAAGTAATCGGTTCTTGTATTAACTCAATCTAGAAATAATCTTAATTCCCCCCCTGGAAAAACTAAAATTCCCCCCTGGGGGGAGGGAAATTCCCCCACCAGTTGAGAACCACTGTTCTAGAACATTTATGAAAGCCTAATTCGATGTCGAGGATTGCCTATGGTCTGCCCCAGCTTTCCACTGAGGGACCACTGAAATGCACGCGACTGTTCTTGGACGGACATGTTGGGGGAGCCGCCAGTAGATTGAAGGGCAATGATGACGTCATCACACTGAGGCCATGAGATGTCCTACAAAACGGGAATCTCTGTAACAAAGTGATTACACCGCCTGCCTCGTGCTCTGAAGGTTGTGGGTTCGATTCCAGTCTACGCTGTTCACTTCAAAAGTACAATTTTCTCGGAGACTCAGGTAGGTCATCGCTGGAGCTATGGAGTGTGTGCTTTGTGCGACGCTTTAAGTAGGCAACCCTGTGGAAAGAAACTCAGCTATATGGGATAAAACCTGGTGCAATGAAATATATCCTCTTGTCTTTTAAGCCCTATGAAACAAGGTAAGGATCGATTTATTTGGTTGTTTCAGGATTTGAAATTTAAGGTAAGGATCAACAAATGCCCGGATGAAATCAAATGCTTCGACAAGGCGTAAATATAGCGACTCCGCTGTAAACAGGTACAACGCATTTACGCCCAACTCATACACACATGTATGACACACACATATCGGACGAACGCAGAAGAAAAGAACCCACTACACTGAGATTAAGTCTTATGCTCTACCAACTGAGCCAGCCGAGCTGAGAAAGCAAAAAGAAGAAGGGTGCAGATGTAAAGGATTTAGAGGTTGACGAGGCGGTGGGAATGCAGCAGTAGCAGTAGTTCACGAGTTATTTTACCATGGTTTTGTGAAATCCATGTTGGACTCAACACACCCATTAACCCTCCAACTCTAATTAGTATAGAAGCTATATATATATATATATGCTAACCACCCTGGTTGCGGGCACATTGGCGTCTCCCTTTTATATACCCCTGGCAAATGTCACCTGGGGCAACTCGGAATCCTTTCAGTGTAAGAGTAGTAGTTGTTCCATGACATAATGCTCCGCTCCCTAAATTCATGTCTTTTAGGAGTAGAGAGCTCCAAGGATTTTATGCCAGAAACAATTATCCAATCTTGTCTTGTTATTCAGGTGACGTAACACTTGCTCTGCAATCAGGGTGTATGAATAGCTACGCCGCAGTCAGTTTCAGCATTTCTTTGTGATTTCTTGGCAAGTTTACGCTCAGTAGTTTGCCGTTACTTTGTGAACAACCTACACTCATACCACTGTATGAAAACCATTACAAGATGGTTTGCTTTCAAATCACCCGCAACTGTTTTAAACGCGGCATGTGGGTTGTGATGGTAACCCCTTTGCCACAGCGCCGATAGACTAAACCAATAATTAATAAACTGCACGAGTTAATGACTTGGTGCCTATGCATAATAAAAAAATAGAGGATCACGAAGATGGACACACAACATTTTTTTTTTTTTTTTTTTTTTTTTTTTCGCTTTTCCATCCTGTTTCAGGATATTGCGGTCAACACCAGCATCTTTCAGCTGTATGTTGATTTCTAGGCTAGATTACGCTCATCAGCACGCCACGACTTTCTGAGCGACCGGCTCCATACTCTCATAAGTCACTTTTGCGATTCGAACCACTGCTAATTCTTGTCGCGTCACGTGACGAGAGTATTCGGGGTTAGCGGAGAAAGCTGCTAACCTCCTCGGCCATGGAGCCGGCACACAACATTACAGTGTGTATGTTAAAGGTCAGCATGGCCAAATGGACAACAGTGCTTGCTCTTATACATCTAGTGTGAAGTACCGGGTTCAACCCTTACATTGGCCAGTTTACTAAAATGTTGATCTCTCGTCCTTGACTTGGGGGTGTAAATTACAAGTACCTCTGAAGTCGGAGTGGGTTTGCTTGATGGTGAGGGATACTGGTAATAGGGAGAGCTAATCCACACGCAAAGATCAGTCCAGTGCACTAGAAGTAGTACTAGTAGCATGTGTATTATAGACTACGCTTGACCTCAAAGCCAGTGAAGGTAAAAAAAATGCATGTGTTGGGACAGGATCATTGCATGTGTTGGGACAGGATCATTGCATGTGTTGGGACAGGATCATTGCATGTGTTGGGACAGGATCATTGCATGTGTTGGGACAGGATCATTGCATGTGTTGGGACAGGATCATTGCATGTGTTGGAGCAGGATCATTGCATGTGTTGGGACAGGATCATTGCATGTGTTGTAGCAGGATCATTGCATGTGTTGTGGACAGGATCATTGCATGTGTTGGGACAGGATCATTGCATGTGTTGTGGACAGGATCATTGCATGTGTTGTAGCAGGATCATTGCATGTGTTGGGACAGGATCATTGCATGTGTTGGGACAGGATCATTGCATGTGTTGTAGCAGGATCATTGCATGTGTTGTAGCAGGATCATTGCATGTGTTGTGGCAGGATCATTGCATGTGTTGTGGCAGGATCATTGCATGTGTTGTGGCAGGATCATTGCATGTGTTGTGGCAGGATCATTGCATGTGTTGTGGCAGGATCATTGCATGTGTTGTGGCAGGATCATTGCATGTGTTGTAGCAGGATCATTGCATGTGTTGTAGCAGGATCATTGCATGTGTTGTAGCAGGATCATTGCATGTGTTGTGGCAGGATCATTGCATGTGTTGTGGCAGGATCATTGCATGTGCTGTGGCAGGATCATTGCATGTGCTGTGGCAGGATCATTGCATGTGTTGTGGCAGGATCATTGCATGTGCTGTGGCAGGATCATTGCATGTGTTGTGGCAGGATCATTGCATGTGTTGTGGCAGGATCATTGCATGTGTTGTGGCAGGATCATTGCATGTGTTGTAGCAGGATCATTGCATGTGTTGTAGCAGGATCATTGCATGTGTTGTAGCAGGATCATTGCATGTGTTGTAGCAGGATCATTGCATGTGTTGTAGCAGGATCATTGCATGTGTTGTAGCAGGATCATTGCATGTGTTGTAGCAGGATCATTGCATGTGTTGGACAGGATCATTGCATGTGTTGGGACAGGATCATTGCATGTGTTGTAGCAGGATCATTGCATGTGTTGTAGCAGGATCATTGCATGTGTTGTAGCAGGATCATTGCATGTGTTGTAGCAGGATCATTGCATGTGTTGGACAGGATCATTGCATGTGTTGTAGCAGGATCATTTCATGTGTTGTAGCAGGATCATTGCATGTGTTGTAGCAGGATCATTGCATATATTGGGACAGGATCATTGCATGTGCTGTAGCAGGATCATTGCATGTGTTGGCACAGGATCATTGCATGTGTTGTAGCAGGATCATTGCATGTGTTGTAGCAGGATCATTGCATGTGTTGTAGCAGGATCATTGCATGTGCTGTAGCAGAACAACATATCATTAACAGACAGATACAGACAAAGGAGATAAAAGAATGAACAACTACAAAACAATTTAACATCAGTTTAATCGTAAAAAAAAAACTTACATAAATAATTTCACATATACCAATATTCAACCACATAAAATATGCCCACTCATTTATCATAAACAAACCATTTAACAACATATAGATAGAATACCAGACACACAACATGAAATACATCTGAACTGTATCAGAACAAACCACGGCAAAACTCGTAACTGCAAATAACCAGAAATAATAAATACAAATAAAACAATTACTAACATGCTGGCCTGATGGTCATGTGTTTGAACCCCCCTGCAATGGGGATTTAAAAAAAAATTGATCTGTTCTTCCAGATTGACCCAGCCTAAAGAAAAAACTGTAATACTGTAATAACCTACCATGCATGTCACAATCGACCACTAGGGAGGGTTGACACCAGGCTGGTTATCTCATCCCAAAGAAAACTTGAGCTGTAAAGTCCAACCCACCACGAACATTGGGAGATGAAAGACAGCAGTAGAAGAAGAAGACATAGTCCAATATGGTTGCAATGTGCTAAGTTTAAATAAAGATGCATGCTTCTGGCCAAGAGAATCAACAGTGGAAGATAAAACTCTATGCACCGCTGAGTGAACTAAAAGAGACAATGATGTTCATATAAGAGATAACGCTACAGATGTAGACATGTTTCAAGCAAAAGGAATAAGAAAAAGAAAAAGATACATGCTACTTATACTTGACCATTTTCAGCTTGGTCTCAACATACATTGAATGAAAACAGAAACAACTACACCAAGCCTGACTAAAGGAATTATCACCGCCTCAACAACACTTACATGGACAGCAGAACAGGAAGTCACATCGCACATAATCATATCAGACTCCATGAACAAACTAAATAAAATATAAACCAGCAGTCCTTGCTTCAAATGGATATACAGCATCTGAAATCACATCACTTACTAGGATGTACGCAACCGTAAAAAGGTAATGAACGTGCAGACCAGCTGGCAATTAATCCACCAATCCAAACAGGAAGAAGCATGGACAAGACTGATATAATCAATGCAGCATGGGACCAAAAGTAGCACGACTACACAAACTGGGAGTAAAGCCGAGACAGAAGACATCACAACCAACTCCTCATGTGAACAGTGAGCAGACATGCTCTGGTATGGCTGATGCATCACAGAAATGAGCACATATGGGAATGCCCAATGTGCAGTGATGTTGTTCAACATGACATATAATAAACATTGTATGAAACAGCAGTATTTCAATCAGTCATATGTTTAAGATGTTCTACAATATATTTTAATACAATATATATATATATATATATTAATCCAACATACAATATATGTGAATGCTGTGATGTCAGTTCCTAAATCAATCAATCAATCAATCAATATATCTTATAATGATAACCTTTCTGGGCCAGGATGTTTGACACCCCCCCCCCCCCCCAGACATGCCATATCTTTGTCTGTGTATGACACAATTACAGCAGCCTGTGTCAACACATAAAGATAGTAGAATATCCTCTGTCAACACCTCAAGATAGTAGAATGTCCTCTGCCAACACATCTAGATATTAAAATAGCCTCTGTCAACACCTCACAATAGAAGAATGTCCTCTGTCAACACCTCAAGATAGTAGAATGTCCTCTGTCAACACCTCAAGATAATAGAATATCCTCTGTCAACACCTCAAGATAGTAGAATGTCCTCTGTCAACACATCTAGATAGTAAAATATCCTCTGACGACACATCAAGATAGTAGAATGTCCTCTGTCAACACCTCAAGATGTTAGAATATCCTCTGTCAACACCTCAAGATAGTAGAATGTCCTCTGTCAACACCTCAAAATAGTAGAATGTCCTCTGTCAACACATAAAGATAGTAGAATGTCCTCTGTCAACACATAAAGATAGTAGAATGTCCTCTGTAAACACCTCAAGATAGTAGAATATCCCATGTCAACACATAAAGATAGTAGAATGTCCTCTGTCAACACATAAAGATAGTAGAATGTCCTCTGTAAACACCTCAAAATAGTAGAATGTCCTCTGTCAACACATAAAGATAGTAGAATGTCCTCTGTCAACACATAAAGATAGTAGAATGTCCTCTGTCAACACATAAAGATAGTAGAATGTCCTCTGTCAACACATAAAGATAGTAGAATGTCCTCTGTCAACACATAAAGATAGTAGAATGTCCTCTGTAAACACCTCAAAATAGTAGAATGTCCTCTGTCAACACATAAAGATAGTAGAATGTCCTCTGTCAACACATAAAGATAGTAGAATGTCCTCTGTCAACACATAAAGATAGTAGAATGTCCTCTGTCAACACATAAAGATAGTAGAATGTCCTCTGTCAACACATAAAGATAGTAGAATGTCCTCTGTCAACACCTCAAGATAGTAGAATATCCTCTGTCAACACATAAAGATAGTAGAATGTCCTCTGTCAACACATAAAGATAGTAGAATGTCCTCTGCCAACACATAAAGATAGTAGAATGTCCTCTGTCAACACCTCAAAATAGTAGAATGTCCTCTGTCAACACATAAAGATAGTAGAATGTCCTCTGTCAACACATAAAGATAGTAGAATGTCCTCTGTCAACACATAAAGATAGTAGAATGTCCTCTGTCAACACATAAAGATAGTAGAATGTCCTCTGTCAACACCTCAAGATAGTAGAATATCCCATGTCAACACATCTAGATAGTAGAATGTCCTCTGTAAACACCTCAAAATAGTAGAATGTCCTCTGTCAACACATAAAGATAGTAGAATGTCCTCTGTCAACACAAAGATAGTAGAATGTCCTCTGTCAACACATAAAGATAGTAGAATGTCCTCTGTCAACACATAAAGATAGTAGAATGTCCTCTGTCAACACATAAAGATAGTAGAATGTCCTCTGTCAACACATAAAGATAGTAGAATGTCCTCTGTCAACACATAAAGATAGTAGAATGTCCTCTGTCAACACATAAGATAGTAGAATGTCCTCTGTCAACACATAAAGATAGTAGAATGTCCTCTGTCAACACCTAAAGATAGTAGAATATCCTCATGTCAACACATAAAGATAGTAGAATGTCCTCTGTCACACCTCAAAATAGTAGAATGTCCTCTGTCAACACATAAAGATAGTAGAATGTCCTCTGTCAACACATAAAGATAGTAGAATGTCCTCTGTCAACACATAAAGATAGTAGAATGTCCTCTGTCAACACATAAAGATAGTAGAATGTCCTCTGTCCACACATAAAGATAGTAGAATGTCCTCTGTCAACACATAAAGATAGTAGAATGTTCCTCTGTCCAACACATAAAGATAGTAGAATGTCCTCTGTCAACACATAAAGATAGTAGAATGTCCTCTGTCAACACCTCAAAATAGTAGAATGTCCTCTGTCAACACATAAAGATAGTAGAATGTCCTCTGTCAACACATAAAGATAGTAGAATGTCCTCTGCCAACACATAAAGATAGTAGAATGTCCTCTGTCAACACCTCAAAATAGTAGAATGTCCTCTGTCAACACATAAGATAGTAGAATGTCCTCTGTCAACACATAAAGATAGTAGAATGTCCTCTGTCAACACATAAAGATAGTAGAATGTCCTCTGTCCAACACATAAAGATAGTAGGAATGTCCTCTGCCAACACATAAAGATAGTAGAATGTCCCTCTGTCAACACATAAAGATAGTAGAATGTCCTCTGTCAACACATAAAGATAGTAGAATGTCCTCTGTCAACACATAAAGATAGTAGAATGTCCTCTGTCAACACCTCAAAATAGTAGAATGTCCTCTGTCAACACATAAAGATAGTAGAATGTCCTCTGTCAACACATAAAGATAGTAGAATGTCCTCTGCCAACACATAAAGATAGTAGAATGTCCTCTGTCAACACCTCAAAATAGTAGAATGTCCTCTGTCAACACATAAAGATAGTAGAATGTCCTCTGTCAACACATAAAGATAGTAGAATGTCCTCTGCCAACACATAAAGATAGTAGAATGTCCTCTGTCAACACCTCAAAATAGTAGAATGTCCCTCTGTCAACACATAAAGATAGTAGAATGTCCTCTGTCAACACATAAAGATAGTAGAATGTCCTCTGTCAACACATAAAGATAGTAGAATGTCCTCTGTCAACACATAAAGATAGTAGAATGTCCTCTGTCAACACCTCAAGATAGTAGAATGTCCTCTGTCAACACATAAAGATAGTAGAATGTCCTCTGTCAACACATAAAGATAGTAGAATGTCCTCTGTCAACACATAAAGATAGTAGAATGTCCTCTGTCAACACCTCAAAATAGTAGAATGTCCTCTGTCAACACCTCAAAATAGTAGAATGTCCTCTGTCAACACCTCAAAATAGTAGAATGTCCTCTGTCAACACCTCAAAATAGTAGAATGTCCTCTGTCAACACATAAAGATAGTAGAATGTCCTCTGTCAACACATAAAGATAGTAGAATGTCCTCTGTCAACACATAAAGATAGTAGAATGTCCTCTGTCAACACATAAAGATAGTAGAATGTCCTCTGTCAACACATAAAGATAGTAGAATGTCCTCTGTCAACACATAAAGATAGTAGAATGTCCTCTGTCAACACATAAAGATAGTAGAATGTCCTCTGTCAACACCTCAAAATAGTAGAATGTCCTCTGTCAACACATAAAGATAGTAGAATGTCCTCTGTCAACACATAAAGATAGTAGAATGTCCTCTGCCAACACATAAAGATAGTAGAATGTCCTCTGTCAACACCTCAAAATAGTAGAATGTCCTCTGTCAACACATAAAGATAGTAGAATGTCCTCTGCCAACACATAAAGATAGTAGAATGTCCTCTGTCAACACATAAAGATAGTAGAATGTCCTCTGCCAACACATAAAGATAGTAGAATGTCCTCTGCCAACACATAAAGATAGTAGAATGTCCTCTGCCAACATCTCAAAATAGTAGAATGTCCTCTGTCAACACATAAAGATAGTAGAATGTCCTCTGTCAACACATAAAGATAGTAGAATGTCCTCTGCCAACACCTCAAAATAGTAGAATGTCCTCTGTCAACACATAAAGATAGTAGAATGTCCTCTGTCAACACCTCAAAATAGTAGAATGTCCTCTGTCAACACATAAAGATAGTAGAATGTCCTCTGTCAACACATAAAGATAGTAGAATGTCCTCTGTCAACACCTCAAAATAGTAGAATGTCCTCTGTCAACACATAAAGATAGTAGAATGTCCTCTGCCAACACATAAAGATAGTAGAATGTCCTCTGTCAACACATAAAGATAGTAGAATGTCCTCTGTCAACACATAAAGATAGTAGAATGTCCTCTGTCAACACATAAAGATAGTAGAAATGTCCTCTGCCACACATAAAGATAGTAGAATGTCCTCTGTCAACACATAAAGATAGTAGAATGTCCTCTGTCAACACCTCAAGATAGTAGAATGTCCTCTGTCAACACCTCAGAATAGAATATCCTCTGTAACCTTGTCAAGATCAGCCACAGTGGCACCTATTCCCTTCAATAAAATGGTGAAATGGCGGACGGCTGACTCTTCCATGAATGCTGCAGCAATGCCTTTATTCTTCCTTCCTAACCTAAGAACAAAATTAAAAACTGTATAAAACAGACATAAAAAATCTCAGTCAATAAAATTAATACTGCTTCTATGCCAACAGAGTAGCAACAATTGGCTAATTAATCAGCTAAATGACTAACTCTATCACACACACACGTGATGCAGTAGGAAGTGTTTGTTATGAGTGTTCACACAAGAATGATTATGGTATTGAGGTAGAATAAAAACATAACACATAACATGGGCATCAACGGTCTCGCTGGGATGATGAAAGCAGACAGCATGGTAATAATATCTATGAGATGATGAAAGCAGACAGTATGGTTATAATCATATCTCTAGGATGATGAAAGCAGACAGTATGGTTATAATCATATCTCTAGGATCCGCAGAAGTCGGATGTGTCAGCCTAACAGCCCAAGAACGCAGCTCTGCTGTAAACAGGCACAACGCAGTCACATCTGGAAAAAAAAATCCGGATGAACGCAGAAGAAGAATATCTCTAGGATGATGAAAGCAGACAACATGGTTATAATCATATCTCTAGGATGATGAAAGCAGACAGTATGGTTATAATCACATCTCTAGGATTATGAAAGCAGACAGTATGGTTATAATCACATCTCTAGGATGATGAAAGCAGACAGTATGGTTATAATCATATCTCTAGGATGATGAAAACAGACAGTATGGTTATAATTATAGCTCTGAGATGATGAAAGAAGGAGTATGGTTATAATCTGGATATGCTTTACTTATGTTATAGCTTGACAAAACTATCTATGCTCCAATGCTATATCACTGAGTAAATTTCTTCTTTGTTCTCATCAGTCCTGACAAAAAGACATCAGTAGCATTTGGTCATTTTCAAGGAACCTGTAATATATATTTATTTTTCTCTTTTTTTTTTGAACAAACAACAAGGGACTGCAGGACAGCACAACTGGAGAACCAGATGTATCTTCCAATTTTAAACACACACTAAAATTATTCTACTGTTGGAATTTTGCCTGGGCAACTGTTCATACAGCTTACTCTCTATGGTTTTCAAATGCAGGGGGATTATTAACTGTGCAGTACATACAAGATCCCCTATTTTTAATTATGTGGAAGGTCTTTGTGGTGAAGTCATTATACCATCTGCTTTGTGTTCTGAAAGAAGAGGGTTTGTTTTCGGACTGCATAGTTCAGACAGCTAGTGCAGTTTTTCCTGAGATCTCTGGGAGTCATCGCTAGAGCTGGTGCTTTCTGCGATGTTCTGGGTAGGTGGCTTCTGTTCTGCATAGCATGGTAATAAGGTGAGGTAAAACATAGGACAATGTAGTTGATCCTTTGCCTGTAAACCTCTTCTAATCCCCTACCCAGAAAATAAGGCATTATCCAGTTCTTCTGAAAAACATATTGTACACAAAACAGTGTCTTCAACTTGTTGGATTCTAACTGGGCCTAGTTCAAGCTATTAGAGGTAGGCATATTCCATCTAAGCCACTCCAATATTCATAATGTGTGTGTTTTAATACTGTTGCTGGCTTACACAACCAGTGATGCAGGTTCAACTCCCAGCAGAGGTGGACCCTTTCTCCCAAGCAGCATGGTTCAAGGATTGATCCAGCCTCATAACATAATAGATATTAGAATTTCAGAATTTCCTGTGGATTGTTGGGGAAGCAAAGGTGGCAATATAGGAAACTGGTCACTCATACCTCACTATGCCATTGTCTGAACACATAAGGGTCTAACACTTCATGTACATAATACAGGCATTTTTTTGCGCCGACTTGGGCTGCCTGGGTGACTGAGCTAAAATGGGTGCCAGGGAATTTTCTGAGAAGAAAATGTGGCTAGAGTGATACTGACTACATCACCCATCAAGTATCACATGTGTCTAACAAAGTGGGAATAACACCATATACCCCATTTCCCAGGGAGTCTTCATGGCGAAGTGATTACACTGCCTGCCATGTGCTGTGAATAGTAGGTTCAATTCTGGACTACATCGTGCGGTTCAAGTGTGCAGTTTCCATGGAGCCCCCTAGGGGTCGTCACTGGAGGTACTTTTCCCCTGCAGAAAGAGACCTTGTCATATAAATTAAAACCTGGTGCAATTAAGTCAATTCTCTTGCCTGTTAAACCCAACATGTCCGTTGGTGTGAAATGGGATCTAGATGTAACTTTACTTTGCATATACTCACATCTTTAAGATAAATATGGCCACCAAAATCCATTCAGAAGGCTTGAACACAATATTATCTTTATCAAATCTGAAACCATGGATACAACGATATCAGACTTTAAGCATTATGGCAAAGTGTTTAAATAAACTGTTTGTCTGATTAAATACAATAAATAACAGATGACAGCAAGTGTGAGGCAAACATAAGACAGAGAAAAGGACACCAAAGCAGCATTCAACAACTTGTCACATCTAAACAACTACATAAAGAATAAGACAAGGAGCAATCAATTGTTAACATTTCTTCTTCCTTCTTCGAAAAAAAAAAGTCAGTTGCATATCTTTTAGGGACGTGGCAGTCAACCCCAGCATTTTTTGGCTGTTCGTGATTCCTGGGCAAGTTTACATTCAGTAGTTTGCCATTGCTTTCTGAACGACTGGCACCCAAACCATTTAATAAAAAAACCAACACAGTTTTGTTTCGAACGCGGTATGTGGGATTACGAAACTGCGTCCGTAACCCCTTCGCCACGGAGCCAGCTTCAATTAAACAATGCTAATAAGGTCAACTAAACAATGCTAATATGTCAACAAAACAATACCAATATGTCAACAAAACAATACCAATATGTCAATTAAACAATGCTAATATGTCAATTAAACAACATTAACATGTGAACTAAACAATGCTAATATGTTACATATGGGCAGACGCCATTGAGAGATGGACTCGAACAAGTTTGCATGAGTGCTCTGTGAAGACAGGACAGATGATGTTGAAGACAGGACAGATGATGTTGAAGACAGTACAGATGAACAATAATGTGGAGATGGCACTTGATGATTATGAAGAAGATATGGTATAGCAAGGTCAGCTGTTCATGGCAGTAAAGAATTAAACAACAGGGGGCCAATATTTGAAGTCAATATTTTCAAACATTCTTGAAAGGAAGCGGATATTTATGGCAGGCCATCATCATCATCATGTGTTATGACAATAAGCATGAGCAATCATGGTTTGCCATCTCACACAATCACCAGAGTCTTAGCTATGCTAAAATGAAAAACCATTTTTTTAAAACATAACCTTATGCTTGATTAGTGGGGCTATGCGTTATTTATTCCTTGCTTTGAACTTACTTAAATGTGTAGGCCAGTTCCCTGATCAACGATGACACGTCTTGTACTGAGAGATGCAGAGGAACCAGAAGGTCTGGCAAGCTGTTGATATCAATAAAGAAATCAATATGATCATTATAGCATTTGCTCCCTAGGCCAGTCTCCCTGGCCCAGGAGTTAACGTCTTTCTCTGTAATCCCGTATATCCGTGTAAGGAATGTAACCTGTGCGAGAATCAACAGTGGTTCTCGCCACGTTGGTAACTTACGGGGTATATGAGCCGGTCGCTCAGAAAGCAATGGTAAACTATTGAGCGTAATCTTGGCAGTACATCAACAGCAGCTGAAAAATGCTGATGTTGACAACATCCTGTAAGGGATATGAAAAAAAAAATTTGCTATCATCGCTGGTGTCAGCTGGGAGAATTACGTGAGCAGAGTTTAAAGCCCACTTGTCCTTGCTGTTACCATGCAGGAATGTAAACTCTTAGCCTTAGTATTTCTCACCGCACTCACAGATGAACAGTTCTTCTTTCATTCACTTGAAAAGTACAGTCTATATCTGCAATGTTGTCTCTTATATAAGTTTCACTGTTTCATTAGCTTGGATCCATCTTTAGTATCAAGATTTAAAAAAAAGTTAGTTGCATATCCTTTACAGGATGTCACAGTCAACCCTGGCATTTTTGGGCTGTTTGTGATGTCTAGGTAAGTTTGTTTGCCAATGCTTTCT
The DNA here is from genome assembly GCA_014155875.1 of Cepaea nemoralis. Taxonomy (NCBI): domain Eukaryota; kingdom Metazoa; phylum Mollusca; class Gastropoda; order Stylommatophora; family Helicidae; genus Cepaea; species Cepaea nemoralis. The sequence continues at coordinate 121,836 of JACEFZ010013878.1, read as the reverse complement.
GAATGAATGGCACTGATACCATTTGATAAAAACCAATGCAAGGCATTCTGCTCCCAAATCGTTCGCAGCTGTGTTTCTAACGTGGTATACAGGATTATGAACTGTGGCCGTAACCCGTTCGCCACAGAGCCGGTTAGTATGAAGATAAAGAAGTATAAATAAGAGGACACAACAGACAATAGAACAAATCAGTGTGCCTATAGCTTTCAGTGTATTCTTTAAGAGTGCCAATCAATACTTGTCAATTTATTTCACATCTGACCAGTGTTAGCACTTGGACAACCTGCTGATTTTGAGAACATTTCCTAACTGCGCACGCGCGCGCATGCGTGTGTGTGTGAGAGAGAGAGAGAGAGAGAGAGAGAGAGAGAGAGAGAGAGAGAGAGAGAGAGAGAGAGAGAGAGAGAGAGAGAGAGAGAGCATACACACGCACACATACATGCAAGGCTAGATTCACCCAAAAGCGCAAAAATAAAAACACAAAACAAACCTAAGACATATCTCAGACTACTTGTAACATCTCAAAGTCTGTCACACAGACTACTTGTCCATCCATACCATCTCAAAGTCTGCCACACAGACAAATGTCCACATGGAACCAGAATTCAGAACCCTAAACACATCCTTCAACTTACAAAGATCTATGCTGCCAGACAACACCAGGGAGTGGTCAGCTAAAGCAGGAATGTGTGCAGACTGTACATGTTAAAACTTGGAACTCACAAAGAGTAGACAGTAAGTCCACTACATTGGCAACAATTATTAGGAAAAGAAAACCTATGTGAACAAACAAACTTAATTTTCATAGGGTTAAGATGAGTAAATAGAACCTATTTCCTTGGATGGAATATGCCAAGAGGAACCAAACCGTACACAAATGCATGCCGAAGTCAGACACACTGATCAATGTCGTGCATAAGTAGTTGTGGTGCACTCTTCTCAAAAGAGGAACAAAGAAGATCACCATCATCCTTAGAATTAAATAGATGTACATAAATTGAGTTTCAGATACTTACAATTTATCCAAGCGGTCGAGAACAATCTTTATACGAATCTGTTGCTGGTCATAGGCATCAACAGGTGGGATGTATACTGGGTCCTTCTCTTCACTTTCCTCATTCTGTGCCGGCAATAAATAATGAAGACTTTAGCACTTGCAAAAGGTAGTCAGATACTACCATTAGGGCGTGAAGTGTTAGGTGTTCACAAATTCTAGACCATAGCATAATGAGATGGGGTGGACAGTTTCCTTTCTCACTGTCTGTCATTCCCAGACGGAATGTACTTTGACGGATGACCAACCAGACACTCTTAATATACACTCCGAAGGTTGTGAGTTCGATTCTGGGCCGCATCTTTCGGTTTACAAGTTAAATGTTTCTGAGACTCCTGTCGGTCGTCGCTAAAAGCTACGGAGTTCGTGCTTTGTGCGACGCTTTCCATGCTGCGGAAAGAGACCGATCCATATGGGTTAAAACCTGGTGCAATGAAGTCGACCCTGTCGACTTTTATCTTAATATACAATTCTGATACCTCAGGTGCTATTTCAATGTCTACAATTAAGTAAGCTTTGGCTAAAGAGTTTGAGGAAGACCAAGATTTATATGAACAGATTCCATCATGGCCATATTACACAAACCTCAATCTCGGTCAGAAGACACATTTGGCTCCAGATATAATACACAAAAACATCAACAGCTGCAGAACCCTTGAGGCCACTAAGATGCACATAAACAAATTCACAAGTACTGATTGGCGATCATAGAAGTAGAAGAAAGAACAGGAGACTACAAGACACACTAGACATCTCCAGTGGTGGAGTAAATAACTGGCTCAGGCTGAGCAGGTTCTTCTCAGGGTGGTCACTGTTTGGATGTCTATTATGCGTGCCCTTTAATTGCTACTTATTTCTTCTACTTCTATAAGAGCCAATCAATTCTTCTGAATATTTTTTATGTGCATGGCTCCATTTGGAAAACTTTAACTCTTCTCTACACTTAGAAGCAAATAATAAACAACGAAGATATCAGTTCATATACATACCTTCTGCACAATTTCTGGTTTTCTTCCAGTAATAAATTCTGTCACTCTTAGCTGCTGTTCTTCAAACTCCTTCTTCAGAGCAGTATAATCAGGAATAGATTTTGACGGCCTGCTACTGCCATCTGCACCATCTTCTGTGTCATTGAAAAGATCCTCAAAATCCTTCAGCTGTGAATCCAGACGCTGGCATAGGCTGGCATAACCTCTCTGAATTCTTGGATCTGAAAAGCTCATTGGAGCTTCACTGTTGCTATCCACAGATAAAGACTTAATGTATGCAGTTGTTTCTTGTGTCACCCATGTTTTCATGATGACTGCCAAGACGTTTAAGTGGCGACTTTGGTGATTTTTTCTTCTTTGAAGATGATTTACAATTTTTGGAAGACATTTCAGCAACAGAATTTTGGGATGTGTATTGGTTTAAGTTAACCTGATTCACACTGGCTTGAAGCGAATTCTCACTAGGAGATGGCTGGGCTGATGTTTGTGCAAGTGTATCTTGTGCAGATGATGCGGCATTCATATCTTCTGCTGGCGGCGATGTTCCCTCAGCTGGCTGTGAACCTCCATCTGACACAACTGTTACAACATCTATCATTCCAGATAACACTTCTTTTCTTTTCGATAATAACTTCATAAGGTAATCAATTTTTGTTGTCTGCTTATTTCTGTCCTCAGATCTCTTGTCTATATTTTCACAGTTAACATTTGCAGTCACATTGCTACTATGTAACACATTGTTTTCTTCTTCTTTATGTGTAGATTTGAGGTTTTCTTTCTGATCTGACAATGTCACTTCTTCATGCTGTCTGTTTACATTCAAACTTATTGAACTAATATCATTTTTGCTCACAGACTCTTCACTTTCCAGAGTTTTCTCCAGTTGTGCTGGTTTCTCATCTTCAAGAAATTTAACACTACGCTTGGGAGGATTTCTATCAACTAGTTCCCCATTCTTATTCTCCTCTAAAGGCTCATTTTTCTCATCTTTTATGATGCACATGAAGTTTTTTTTTGCACCAACAGTTTGTATTTTCTTTTTCTCTGGAGGCTGAGTTTCTTTCTTACTTGGTGGTGATCGTATGTCCAGTTCTTCCAGCTTCTTGATCTCCTTCTCCAGTAGTTTCTGCGGTGATGTCCATGTCCCAACCACCTCATTACCAACCATACCACTGGGAAAAAACAAAACAAACAACAAGTCAAGATATTATATAAATACATTAAGTAAGTTCCTTGAAGACTATGGGATACAAGGACAATTGCTAGAAAACATCATACCCATGTACCACTTGAGCCGAAGTGCAGTAAGACACTGTACAATCACACTGAATGACACTATCCAGTGCCTCTCATAGGGCGCTGGAACGCCAGCTATTCCTTCCCACAAAGCTTGATGGCAAAAGTTGGAGATGATAATGATGACATTAAGTCAGTACAGACATTGAGACAAACAATTCAAGTCCTGCTATGTACATTACAAGTATAGCAGAAGGGAGGGTCCTTAGCCCAGGCTATGCCTGAATATTAGAATCATTTGACAGATAAAATAAGGGGGGTTACAAGGAAAGAGAATCAACTTCTTTGCACCAGGTTTTATCTCAACTAGCTCAGTCTCTCTCAGCACAGCAGCTAACTGCCGGCTGAAAGTCTCGCACTGAGCATGAACCCTGTAGCTCTGGCGATGATCTCCGAGGGTCTCAGAAAAAACTGCACTCAAGAACTGAATGATGGCGTCTGAAAACCTACCCATATCTGTCTAAGCACGAGACTGGAGGCATAATCACCATATCCATAATAAGCACCACTTCCAATCATCTGCAACACATATTTATAACATTCTAATCATCTGCAGCACATATTTATCACTAATTCTAATCATCTGCAGCCCATATTTATCACTAATTCTAATCATCGGCAGCACACATTTATCACTGATTCTAATCATCTGAAGCACACATTTATCACTAATTCTAATCATCTGCAGCACATATTTATCACTAATTCTAATCATCTACAATACAAATTCAGAACCACTTCTAATCATCTGCAGCACATATTTATCACTAATTCTAATAATCTGCAGCACATATTTATTACCAATTCTAATTATCTGCAATCCATATTTATCACACCTTCTAATCATCTACAACACATATTTAGTACCATTTCTAATAATCTGCAGCACATATTTATCACTAATTCTAATCATCTGCAGCACATCTTTATCACTAATTCTAATCATCTGCAGCACATATTTATCACTAATTCTAATCATCTGCAGCACACATGTATCACTGATTCCAATTATCTGCCATCAATATGTACAATTCATATTTAGCACTACATCTAATCAACTTTTTTTTTTAAAGTTGCATATCTCTTACAGGACATTGCATTTTTCGGCTGTTGTTGATGTTCTTGGCAAGATTACGCTCAGTAGTTTGCCATTGCTTCCAGAGCGACCGGCTCATGTACCCCGTAAGTAACCAACATGACGCGATCTGCTGGCGAATCTTGCGCAGCTGTGTTCCTCACGTGGATATACGGAGACAGTTGTTATCAACCAGCCTAATCAACTACAATCCATGTTTAGCACTACATCTAATCATCTATAATCCATATTTAGCACTACATCCAATCATCTACAATCCATGTCTAGCACTACATCTAATCATCTACAATCCATGTCTAGCACTACACCTAATCATCTACAATCCATGTTTAGCACATCTAATCATCTACAATTCATATTTAGCACTGCATCTAATCATCTACAATCCATATTTAGCACCACATCTAATCATCTCAGAAAGCAATGGCAAACTACTGAGCGTAATCTTGCCTAGTACATCAACGGCAGCTGAAAAATGCTGATGTTGACTGCAACGTCCTGTAAGGGATAAGCAAAACAAAAAAAAAAAAAAAAAACTAATCATCTACAATCCATGTTTAGCACCACATCTAATCATCTACAATCCATATTTAGCATTGCATCTAATCATCTACAATCCATGTTTAGCACCACATCTAATCATCTACAATCCATGTTTAGCACCACTTCTAATCATTTACAATCCATATTTAGCACTACTTCTATCTAAAACTCATATTCAGGATTAGGTTTAGGTGGTGATGTTTCCTCCATGTGTTTTAGGTATATCACTGTCAACGTACTATGACCCAGTGCTCAGAGGGCTGTATCTGTCACATAAGTGTCATACATTCTATAGAAGATATCAACATTCTGGACAAGAAAGAAAGCTCAACACAAATGTCACCTGATTTCAGTATGTGGCAGAAGCTTTATGTTTGCCGGTGCTTCTTTAGCCCTTGTCCAAAGTGGGGACTCTGGGATCTGATTACAGAAATGCTTTGATGCCTTCAGACACCGGTTGCTGCAGAAGTTCTACAAACAAAAAACAAAAGTTTAAAACAAAAGGTTTGTAAGTCAAGTCTTAGTCCGATATGACTGAGCTACCACGTGACAATATATGGTACTACCTGCTTTCGGTTAGTGCCGACTGTTGGGCGCCACCCATCCGACCAGACACCCCATATTGTGTCAATGGCTTCGGGCGGAGGAGCGCAACTGGGAGGGTACAAGAAAGGCAACCTAAAGACCAAATGTCATGGCAGAGCAGGCCATGCCCTTAGCATTGGTCAACAACTGGTCTATGAATAAAACTCCGACAGGCGGACAGTTAGAGCACTGCTTTACTGATCTGGCAGCTTCTGCAACTTGTCTTGTTCCAGACATAGTGGTATTACCTTTCCTCTGAAGTAAACCAGGCAGCCTGAGAGAGGGATCATGCTGCATGGGCAACACATGGTCTCTACAATTCAGCCCAGGCTTTGTGCTATGGGGAGATTATCATGCATTTTTTTAAAAAGCACAATAACTAGCGTCTGTCAAGATGGCATGAACTCACAAAGCATGAACTCTTGGGAAAAACTGCACTAGTGGGTTGAACATAGACATGGATATTTATGCTCAGATTTGAAGCTGGTACTGTCTGAACTTGAGGTAGACACTGTAACCTCTCAACCATGCTACACCCAACAAACTTCTCTGGTACTGTGACTGGATAGAACACATTTTCAACTACACACTATAGAACACTACAAGACCACAGGAAACATGAATTACTAGAATATATTTCCAAGTTGATCAAGTCATTCAAGCATTCAGTAGCATGTCCTTTGCAGAACCTCGCTCCCATAACAACCTTCCGGAACACCTCTTGATTATAAACAAGATGTCCTGCATCCGATACACCCATCTGGAGATCATCCATCACATCATGCACCCATCTTCTCTCTTCTCTTTGGCCTTCCTCTTCCTCTCTTCCCAGGCATATACCCCTCCATTTTTGTTCTCTCCAAACTTTCGTGACATTTAACGTGACCAAAATATTTCAATTTTCTTTGTTTTATCGTCTCTAATAGTCAGTGTTCTTCAATATTCAGCTCTTGAAGTATGGATGCATTTGTTCTTTTCTTTATCCAAGATATTCTTAGAACTCATCAAGTCAATAAATTCAAATATCCATGAGCAATCATAACATCGACAGATGTGCTAGCGGAGTTGACAGCGAACTCCACTGGTAATGTCACGAGCACTGTCAGGTGTGGGTTTGAAGCCTGGGCTTGTCGCAGTGAGAGAAAGATTGGCCGCCTCTTCCTCCTTGCCCTAGGCTTACAAATTGTGATGGTGCTACCACATCACTGAACCATAGCAGGAAACTACTACTATAAGGGAACATCATCAAAGAAGTGATCCAGAATACCAAGGACTGAGATCTGTAGAGATAATGAATGCTTACACCATTTAGCAAGACACATGATAATGATATTTTCAGGCAACAAATGTTTCTTCCAACTAAACGTTTGGGGACTGAGAGGTTCAAGTCAGCCCTATGACTGGTTTACCGTTTTACCTGGTACTTCCATAGTGTTAAAACAGTACTAGGGTCCAGTCAGAATCTCTATTTTCACAGAACAGACTTGGCCTGGCCGCTTGAGTGATAAAGTAAGCATTATCTGGGCTTAAACTGCGGCACAGCATGCTTACGATTTTAACAAAATTTAAAGATCATCATTGCGTGCATTGCTAACTGATGCCAGCGGTCTTGCTTCTCAACAGTACTCATCCTCTAGTACCAGATATCAAACCACGTACCAACAACTTTCCACGCCATGATTCAAGGTAGACCAGGATATTCTATCACTCCTTCTATCATTTGTTCCATAGGGGTGGGGCTGAGTGGTCTCACGGTATGGTGTCCGCCTCGAGTGCTGGAGGTCCCGGAATCAAGCCCCGGTGAGGGCCGAGATTTTTTCACATGGACTTCTACTAACAAAATTTCCCGTGGTCTCTGGGTAGTGAAATCGGACGCCCGTAAAAAATCCCTTGGCAGTTGGAAATCGCCTCGAGTGCTGGAGGTCCCGGAATCAAGCCCCGGTGAGGGCCGAGATTTTTTCACATGGACTTCTACTAACAAAATTTCCCGTGGTCTCTGGGTAGTGAAATCGGACGCCCGTAAAAAATCCCTTGGCAGTTGGAAATCGAAAAAGAGTAGCCAAACGGCGCTGCCCGGGCAAAATTTTGAGTTAAAAATCTACCCAAAGTATTTCAGGATCCTCGCTGATGCTACGGAGTTCGTGCATTGATCTGAGATTCTCCAGACTCCGGCTTGAGTTAGGATTAGAACGGAGCACTTAAGGGTTACACCCGTGTGCCGTGATGTCGATCCATCGACTAAACTAAGACTAAACTCACTTGTTCCATTAATCTTACCATCATCATCTTGTAGCAGATCCTTTGTAGAACACTGATCTCATTATGGCCTGCCAGAAATATTCTCAGTCCTTTGCCAATTCTCCTCCATCATGCATTTTTGTGCCCAAGGAATTTGAACTGTACCATGTCATTTGCACTAGTGTTTTTTTGTCTGCGCTTGCTCACTTTCAACTCAAGCGTAGTCTATACATACTACTTCTAGTAGTGCCGGACTGAATTTTGCATGTCATTAGCTTTCCCTATTAATAGTGTCCCTCGCCGTTAGGCGAACCCACTCCAACATCAGAGGTACTTGTAATTTACATCTCGAAGTCAAGAACAATAGGTCAACATTTTAGTCCAGCTGTCCGGTGTAGGGGTTGAACCCCTTACCTCAGCATCAGCACACTGGATGCTTAAGAACACGTGTTCTTATCCATTTGGCCATACTGGCCTACATTTGCGCTAGTTGACCCTTGCCTGGTCTTCCAGAAATCCTGCCTCCCATGACATTCTTGTCAAATAACTGATATTTAACATGGCCGAAGTATTCCAACCTCAGAGACATGATACTGTTTGAAAGCAAGATTTCTTCAGTGTTCAGTTCTGATAGAATATCAGTACTTTCCTTCTTCTTGGTCCAGGATATTCTAAGAACTTTCTGTAACGTTGAAAAATAGCCCACGACTCACATCCATAACTTGCCATAAGAGTTGAGTTGAGTTAAGAACCGACATTGCTGCACTCAGGACATTCCCATATGCGCTCCCTCCCCTCGTTCAACAGCCAGAGAAGAGTCACATTACTAATCGTTCCCATCACTATATGATTGAAAGTTCTCCTGGTCTTTCCTCTCAGTTTTGAGAGTCTACCAGAACCCCTGCCAATCCCCCGCAATCTCATCCTTTCCACATACAGGTTCTCAATCTGTTCCTCCACCTGGTCCCAATGGTGCATGATCACCTCTCCCTTGTCCATTGATAATCGATAACCAAGAGGTGCATTCCCTGCCAGCATGGCAGCCTGCTCATTCCCCCGCACTCCCCCATGGTCAGGGCAAAAAAAAATCCATACAATTCTTACAATCTGTGACTTCTGAAGCGAGGTGAGCCATTCCACACAAAACATTCCTTTCTCCACTATACTAAGCATACTCCTTGAGTCTGTGATAAAGACAATGTGTATTGCAGTGGTCTCCTCTAACCAACGCTATGATAAAGACAATGTGTATTGCAGTGGTCGCCTCTAACCAACGCTATGATAAAGACAATGTGTATTGCAGTGGTCTCCTCTAACCAACGCTATGATAAAGACAATGTGTATTGCAGTGGTCTCCTCTAACCAACGCTGTGATAAAGACAATGTGTATTGCAGTGGTCGCCTCTAACCAACGCTATGATAAAGACAATGTGTATTGCAGTGGTCTCCTCTAACCAACGCTATGATAAAGACAATGTGTATTGCAGTGGTCTCCTCTAACCAACGTTGTGATAAAGACAATGTGTATTGCAGAGGTCGCCTCTAACCAACGCTGTGATAAAGACAATGTGTATTGCAGTGGTCACCTCTAACCAACGCAATGCCGACGTGACTGCTTCCACCTCCATTCTCATGCTGTAGGTCGTAGCCTCATATGCCATACTCTCATTTTTCAAGAATCATCCATTAGCCTTCACAATAAAACCCCAACCACTCTGCCTGTTTCGCACCACTGACCCATCAGTATAGATCACTATGTCACTTGATGTGTATTACTTTTGATCAGTTGTTGCACCTTTAACTCTGTGCGGCCCGCTGCCCATTCTCTACATTCACGCCCCAGTGTTATTATTATTATATCTTGTTATAAGAAAGATGCAGGTTCTCACAAATTTTACTTTAATTTGTTTACTGATCTGTACCATAGGCTCTTAATACTGTTTAACCTCTGCACTGCTAAGGCCAGCCTACATTGTTGCAATACTCTGGTTATTATCTCTACATCATGCTCAAATACAAATGGGAAATAAATCTAGTGAGTATATTACATACCTTTCTCTCTGAGATATCATAGACTTTGTTTGTGCTGGTTGAAATGTGGTACTGTTTCTTTGGGATCTAAAAAAAGAAGAGGCAAAAGGCAATTCAAAATCTCAGTGCACCATCATAATCAATAAAGTTTTTAAATGATGCATTTCTAAACAGTGTCTTTTATTAGTTAAATCACTGTATTTCTGATCAGCGTCTGTAAAGACGATATATTTGCATTTCTAGACAATGTGATTTTAGTTACATCTTAATATATTTTACAGTCTATTTTTAGTTTTATTTAGATAACTGTTTCATTGTAATTATATTTAGACAGTGTCTTTTTTAGTTATATTTTTATGGTATCTCACTTTAGTTACATGTAAATAGCGTGTGCTTTTAGCAATATTTAGATTTAGACTAATTTTAGCCACTTAGATGGTGTCTCATGTTTGTAATACATAGAAAACATTTCATTTTAGCAATATTAAAAACATGTCTTATTTTAGTAATATGTAGACATTATCTCATTTTAGCAATATTAAGAAAATGTCTCTTTCATTATATTTAGACAGGGTCTCATTTAGTAATTTTTTAAATTTAGTCTCATTTTAGCAATATTTAGATAGTGTCTCTTTTTATCAATTATTTTAAGATATTATTTTTAGTTATATAACATTAGTATAACTGAATAGGCCAGAATGCTCCCATTTACATATAATGGAAAAGTCATTAAAAATGTCACAATCAATCAACTGATATATCACACTATACATTCAGTCAGTGACCATCACAAGAGACAGTGAGCTACTTACGTTAGATAATGCATTATCACAGAGCGGATAACCACACAAATAACCAATGGCTCTCTCTTCAACGACATCAGTGTAGTGTTCTCGTGATATATTCCCACCCTGTCAATAAATGAACCAGTGTTAGCAACATGACAAGTCAGTCATTTATATTATCTACCACTCTTTTTTTTCTTTCTGTCTCCATCCATGCCTTCCTCACTGCCTCATTTCACCAAGGTGGTTGAATGGTGTTCTGGCTATCTTGTGTCCCTGGGGGAGGAAGAGTTGTGTCTCCTTGGTGAAGTGGTTAAGCCGCCCGCCTAATGCTTCTAAAGTCATGAACGCATTTCTGGACCATGTGATTCAGTTCAGAATACACATTTTCTGATATCTGTGGTGGGTGATCACTGAAGCTATGGACTTTGTGCTCTGAGTGATGCATTTGGCAGGCTGCTCTGTGTGAATGTGGCCAAAAGTGCTTTCACAGCATGAAATCAGTATTAACATCTAGAGAGATTAACTATCAAAAAAAACTTTCATTTGCTGCCTATAGTACCTTTCAGTGTATGGTTGGGGGGGGGGGGGGGTGTGTCCTTTAGCCTGAGGAATTAAGGCCACCTGGCTAGTTCAGTCACCGCAAACTGCAGGTTAGGATTTTCTTTTTGCTCCTGACAGATAAAAATCCACACCCTACCAAGGATTCGAACCCAGGTCTCCCGATGGAGAACCTGGTATTCTTAGCCTCTCGTCTAGCCGTTGATTAACAATATATGGTGCGGAAGTCTGGAAAATTAACAAGCACTTAGAAAGTGGAATAGAGTGGAAATGTGGATATATAGAAGAATATGTTATATTTCATGGAAATGAAAACAATGAAATACATAAGCTCTAGAAAAACTGGGAATGAAATGAGAGTTGATGAAATAAATAAAAAAGAGGCAAGTGAAATATTTCGGCCATGTTAAAAGATATAACACTCTTATAAAAACCATTCTGGAGGGTAAGATTGAAGGCAAGTGAGCAAGAGGTAAACAGCGATACAAGTGGGAAGATAACATCAAAAGATGTACGAACAGCAATCTGACAGAATGTAAAGTCAGGACGAGAAACAAACAGTGTTGGAGGTCCATTGCAGCCAACCTTCATTGTGGAGACAGCACCTGATTGGTCTGTGTAAAGTGACTGAGCCATATGAGATAAGACCATGTGAAGTGAAGATGAGATAACACCATGTGACGTGAAGATGAGATAACACCATGTGAAGTGAAGTCTATCCTCGTACCTTCAAACTCCCTTCTTTTGAGCCTGACACTCTGGCACAGTGTCCATAAGCCCCCCCCCCCCCCCCCCCCCCCATCTTACAAAAAGTGGTTTAGATTTCTATTGTCTTGTGATAATCCTATCTCTGAAGGTAACCCATGGCATGTGCTCACTTTCTTGCACTCCCAAACATTCCATCTTGCTGAGGGAGAAGCTTCACATGTATAGCTTTATCAGTATCAACTGATCTAGATGCAAGCCTAGTTGTGCTGTGCTGTATCAAACGCCATTTATCCTCTGCATTGCTTTGTCCAGTTTACATTGTTGTAATATTCCAGCTGTTCTCCCTTTATCATGCTAAAATGCAAATACAAGTGGGAAAATAAATATAGTGAACATAGTGGTATCCCTTTCTTTCTGAGATATCACAGACTTTGTTTGAGCTTACTGAAATGTGGTACTGTTTCATTGGGATTATAGAAAGAAAGATGTCACAGATCCTTTGTACCAGGTGTTTGTAAAGTCTCACTAAAATTTGTATGTAGAACAAATTTGAAAAATGAAATACATGTCATTAAAAAATGTGCTCCACAATCCAAAAACAAAAACTATTGATCTTACTAACAGTTCAGACGACACCAAATTAAGCAACCATGTTCTTGAATAAGTCAACAACTTCACATACCTAGGAAGCAAAATGACATCTACAGGGGACTCATCACCATAAATATTATCTAGAATCTCACTGGCATCTGGTGCCTTCAATAAACTGTTAAACATCTGGAAGTCAAAGTCACTCAGCCAACATACGAAACTTAAAATCTTAAATTCTTGTGTGATTTCAGTGCTAACGTATGGATGTGAGAGTTGGAAATCAACAGTAGCTTTAGATAAAAAAATTAGACAATTTTGAGAACAAACGTCTTAGAAGAATTCTACACATCCAGTGGACAGATTTCAAAACCAATGCGCAAATAAGAGACTAAGCAAGATATTGTATCCAATTTTATAAGAAAACGCCGTTGGAACTACATTGGCCATGTACTCAGAATGGACAAGATAAGACTCCCCTACCAAGCCCTCATATGGTCACCAGTAGGGAAAAGAAAACGGGGAAGACCAAGAGAGACCCTGCATAGAACCATCATCAGAGAAGGCTCATTCAACGGCCAAGTGAACATCCAAGATCTACAACAGGTAGCAGCGAACTGCCAGACATGGAGAGCCATGACTTCTGCCCTATGCGCTGACTTAGGCTCAAGAGGAAAGACTAATTAACTAATAGTCCATCATGAAGCAATATGCAGCGAATGGCCATGGTCTGATAGCGTAATTCTTTGCACTCCAAACAGAATGGTGTTATTAATGGAAGAAAGAATTTGTTTGGTTGAAGAAGCAATCATAATTACCATTCAAGAAATAACAACAGACACATTGCAGAAGGTATTTGACAATATGAAGAGACGTGTACAGTCATATCTTGAAGCCTATGGTGGACATTCCCAACACCTGTTATAATGAATACTTCATTGGTACTTTCCAGCTTCCCCAAAACAGCGTTAGACCATAGCAGTGACTATTGTAACTAATTTAATAAATTTTAGCCCATTTTTTTATGACATCATGAACTTAAGTTTTAAAATTTGTTCTTCATATAAAGTGTAGTCAGACTTTACAAACACCCGGTAAAACATTCATCTCATCATGGCCTGCTGCAAACATTCTTAATCCTGTACGAATTCTCCTGTGTCGTGCATTTTCGTGCCTAAAGAGTCTGCAATGTCCCATGTCAACATTCATGCTGGTTGACCTCTGCCTCTCCTTCCAGACACCCTGCCTTCCAGTCTATGATTTCTCAAGCTAAGTAGTGTCTGGTTCAAGGCCAGACCCTGGACATTATCACTGAGGTTTCCCTGCTCCCTGGCATGGGCACTGAAATCCCTGGCCATTATGCATCTACTATCAGATGTCTCCAACAGCTCTGACGGGAATTTCCATTTGCTTTCCTCATTTAGAAGATCCATAAATGTACTAAAATTATACATGCTCTATTCTCAATTCCTGTAGTTATTTTCATCCCTTGCAATTTTACTTCTGTGCTGTTGAGATTACCCATACATATCCACTGGTGAGGCAACTCAAATTCCAAAACCAAGACCTGACCTCTACCAGGCCATGTCTGGTTTGTATAACTTTAATAGCTTGGGCACTACATAGATCCTTTACTTTTGCATGAATGTGAAATGTGGACAATGAGTAGACAAATTGTCAAATATCTAACGGCAGTTAAAATGTGGTTTCTGAGGACAATGCAAAGAATACCATGGACAGATAGAAAAACCAATGAGCAAGTCTGACAAGAAGCAAATGAAAACCATAAACTGATTAGAGAAATTAGACGTACACAGTCAACATTTGTGGGCATGTTATAAGAAATAAACTAGAGAACTTAGTGACAACTGGCAAGATTGAGGGAAAAAGAACAAGGGGAAGGCAGAGAAGTAAATATCTGGACGGCTTGGCCACATGGCATGGCAGAGACAAGAACATAGAGCTGATCCATGTTTCTGGTAATCGTGTGAGAAGGTGAAACATGATCGCCCACACGTATCGGAATGGCACATGATGATAATGACTTAATGGTGGCATCTCTTAAACCAGTCTTCTGCAACATATGGACATCAACAGTATAAACAACACATGTCAGAAATATAAAATAAAAACTTTTATCGTCCACTAATTTGAAACTGCACAATTTGTTTAAATACTGCCTGTACTTTTAGTCAACCATGGACTTAAAACACTTACACATTTAATGAGAAATGGCCCATCCACTTTACCATCAATAAGATTACTGACAATTTGAAATGCTATCTCTTCATACTCGACACGGCTACGCACAGCTGCTTCATTTTTCTTTAAATTTCCATTCCTTTTAGCCATTCTGAAAGAAAAAGAAGAATTAACTTTCACACAGGGCAATAACATTTTAGCGGCTGCATTTTTAACTCATTCATATTTTATCATCATCAGGCCTGGAGTGAAGAAAATTAGTCCCGGACTATCCTGTCTTCTTCTAGCTTGAGGTTGAAGAAATACCTCACTATCTTTGCTTATCCTGTCTTCTTCTAGCTTGAAGTGAAGAAATACCTCACTACCTCTGTCTATTCTGTCTTCTAGCTAAATGTAAAGAGATACCTAAAATTCCCTAGCTATTTAGTTTTCTAGCTATTTGTAAAGAAACACCCCTTTATCATTATCTATCCTGTTTTTGTCAAGTTTAGGGCCAACAGCTACCTCATCATGTCTAGCCATCCAGTTTTCTTCTAGCTAAAGCTCTATTTCAGAGTTTGGCAATCCTCTTTCCTTCTAGCTTGGCACGAGAAGGTATCTCAAGCCATGTTTAGTCTGTCTGCTTTAAGTCTGAGATGCAGAGGTACCTCAGTCTTATTTCATGTTATGACATTAAATGTTGTCTTGATTTGTGAACCTTTTATTTTAACATGGCATACACTGCTTTGTGGGAGCCATACTAGCAGTGGATACCTTTCTTGCCTGTCAACGTAGTGATCATGGGTTCAGATTCAAAATAGGACAGACCTTGAAATAAAAATTACCTAGACTTCCTGAAACAAATAAAAATCTGAAACTGATTAGAGAAATTAGCCGTAGACGCCACAATGTTTTGGACATGTTATGAGAAGAAATAAACTGGAAAACTTGGTGACAACTGGCTAGATCGAGGGGAAGACAGAGAAATAAATACCTGGATGGCTTAACCATGTGGCATAGTCGAGACAAGAACACTAAACTGATCCACGATTCTGGTGATCGGGTGAAATGGCAAACCATGACCGCTCACGCCTACTGGTTTGGCAATTGATGGATGGATGGAGACTCCCTGATCAGCCCAAATTGGGTGCCCAGAAATGTTTTGGGAACCATTGATGGCTGATGTGCTGTTGACACCACCCCTCCAGTGTTGATTGGACTATACAAATATAGGGCTAGCACCATATACCCAACACACAACATTTATTCATTCATTCAGTAGCATGCCCTTTGCAGAACCTCACTCTCATAACAACCTTCCGGAAAACTTCTCGGTCATAAGCAAGATGTCCAGTGTCCGATACAAATACTCTACAAGACATGTAAAAACGGTTCTTTTACAGTCTTGATTTATTGATTAAGATCAGAGTCATGTCTTATGGAGAAACAACCACTGGAAATCCAGGGTGATGGGCAAGAGTGCTACTGCTCAAACACAGGGGTATTCTTAACACTGTAAGGTAACAAAATAAAGTACCTTTCAGACGAGGCAACATCTCTAGAAATATCTTCTGTTGTTTTAATGAACATGAGTGTGTCCATGTTAAAATACTTGTCAGTTTACATAAATGAACTTAACTGTAGGTATTATTAGGCCTACCTGTGCCTTAAAATGTGAATTCAAAGAGGACGCCCTAGAAGAAAATTAACTGACATCGATGACACGTACAATTACACGGAATATGAGTTCAATTTTAATATATGATGGATACTGACACTATTCAGTGCCACCCGTCGGGTGCTGATGAAGAAACTTAGAAACGTCAATTATTCAATTATTTACTTTCCTCGATCGACGCTTGACGGAAAAAGTGGAAGATGATGATGAACGAATTTCTCAATTATCACTCAGAAGAATTTTACCAGTATACATACAATACAATAAAGTTATATTTCATACCTACGAATTGTGATAAAAATGCGAAGAGCGTCAAATTATGCCAACAACACTTCCCAACAAAGTGAAGTATCCACAGCGTTTGGTTATCGCTGAGTTGTCGTATGGCACAACTAAACCAGAGTGTCGTCCCTTTATTTATCATCATCATCTTCTTCGTATGGGGTCAACGAAATGACCGGAAGTCGGCATGGCCGTAAGATCGCTCGCTTTTTAACTTGTGTGCTGATGCCGGACGACGGGTTCAACTCCTACACCGCTCAGTTATCTGTTAGACTAAAATGTTTATTTCTCGCTAAAATATTAACTTCTCGCCTTTGTACTTAATCACAAGTACCTTTGACGTCGGAGTGGGTTCATCGTCTGATGAGGAGGGACACTGGTAATAGGGAAAGCTAATCCAGTCTCACTAGAAATATTAATAATAATTGGGTGGAACTGCGGTAAAGCTGTGAAGATGTTAAATTAAATGTTTGCATATCCTTTACAGGACATCGCTGTCAACAGCAGCATCTTTCAGCTGATTGTTGATTTCTTGGCAAGATTAAGCTCAGTAGTTTGCCATTGCTTTCTGAGCGGCCGGCTCACATACCCCGTAAGTTACCGACGCGATTCGAACCACTGCTGATTCTCACCGTCGTCACGATACTTACGAGAGTATACGAGATTACGGAGAAAAGTCGCTAACCTCTAGGCCAAGAAGCTGGCTGTGAAGATGTAGACAATATAAAATAACACAAAGTAGTGCAGCTTTACATAACAGAATATTATGTTATGTAAAGCTGCATAGCATGGACTAGGTTTGCGCTCAAACCGAGCGAACGCAAAAAAGAAAGAAAGAAATATTAAAAGCTACAAATTGATGGGTATGACCTTAGACTTGTGTTTAAAAAAAAAAAAAAAAGTAAATAGGAGATAACAATAGGTCAACGCTTTCTAGAATTAGCGCGAAAAAATACTCGCGGGTGGGGGGAAGCCACTGTAGCTGATAATCTGGAAGCTTCCAGAATAAACCCAAGGCCACCATACGTTAGAGCGCATACAGAACGAAGCTATGCGGGTCGTTCTGGGATGCACTAGAGACACCCCAGTAGTGTGTATGCGTTACATCCTTGGTCTTCCGACTGTTGCTGGTAGGCTCAAGGTGATGCAGGCGAAGGCATACCTCAGAGTAGCTGCAGACACAGACCACCCACTGCATGAGGCGCTGGACGCCGTTTAGGGTCAGCGACTGATAAGAGGAAAATCATGGATGGCTCAGGCGGAGGATACGATCAGACAGGTGTGCCCCCATGAAGAACATTAGGCGTGGAGAGGAGTGGGTCAGAGTGCCAGCGGAGCAGTCAGACATGTGCAGAGTTATAATCACATTAAGCCGGGAGTGCAGGGAGTGGCCAGCAGGGGCCACGGAAGTGGAAATCCAGCAAATAATTCAGGACAATGCTCACTCGAGTGATGTGATTATCTACACAGATGGTTCGGTGTCAAGAGGTGAGAGAAGTGGCTGGGGCTTCATAGCCAAAGCTAATGGTCGATTTTTGGGGCAGGAGAGCCTGGCATATGATACCACAACATCCAGCTTAAGAATGGAAGTGGAGGCAGTCACTGCGGCTCTCCGCTGGATGGAGAATACGACACACACACACACATCGTGATTGTAACTGACTCAGAAAGCATGCTGACGAGGGTGAGGACGGGCAGACTTCGTGCGGAGTGGCTTGCTTCGCTTCGGAGGTCACGGGTGACAAGCATAGCCTGGATCTTTTCTCCGGGGCATGCCGGTGTGCTGGGAAATGAACAGGCGGACATATTGGCTGGCTCTGCAGAACTTGGTGGAGTATTGATACATGACAAGGCAGACGTGGTTGCGGCCTTGTGGGAGCACGTGCACACCTCGGAGGAGCAAATGGATTACCATGGTCTGGCAAGAATGAGACAACGAGGAGTGACGAAGGGATCTGGCCGACGCTCAACGCTCAAAGGAAAGGCGAGACGGACTTATAATCAGATTGCTACTGGTACTATTAGTGTTGGAACTCTTCGCTGGCTGCTGAGGATGGGGACGGAGCACTTATGGGAATGCCCCGAATGCTGTGATGTCGATTCCTAAATCAATCAATCAATCAACCCAAGGCCACCAATAAGAGTATATACATATAGAGGAGTGAATTTGCATGGTCTGTTCGTTTTGCCTCGAGGCTGCGAGAATGTTAAGATTCAAACCAGTCGTCTGCACATGTGCTGGTAGCGTGAGCAATATATGTTTTAATATCTGTTATTCGGCAGACTGCGCGGAAGAAATCATTGATGATTCAACGGGAAAGACGGCGTTTACCTGCAAAGCGTTGTGGAACGTAATGAGCACGGCAAGGCGCGTAGAACGCCCTGGTCATCCACTGCACATGTATTCGTTTCCAGTCGTCTTGACTTGTATTGCCACTGAACTCTGATGGACTCAGACGAGATGCGCAACTCTTCCTCACTTTAATCCAATTCATCGCGCAAGTCATTCTTCGGCAAGACAAGTTCCCAGAAACTGAAGTCCTAGAAAGAATGTCCGTGCCCAGTATCCACGCTCTACTAATGAAGAATCAGATTTGCTGGGCTGGTCACTTGACTCGCATGCCAGATCACAAGCCCCCTAAACGATTTTTGTTTACGGTGAGCTGCGCTGTGGTAAACGCTCCCAAGGCGGCCAGCGGAAACGCTTTAAAGTCACTCTGAAGATCTCATTAAAAGGTTTTGGAATTCATCACGACACTTGGGAGACCGCTGCCAAACATTCGTGGTGTACATCATTATGCAAGGGTGTAGTCACTTGTGAAGCAAACAGGACTGCAAGAGCTGTGGGGGGGGGGGGGGACGCTGGACAGAAAAACCACTGCAGGAGAACCCCCTCCTGGAACGTCAAGCATTATTTGCCCACACTGTCAAAGAACATTTCGAGCCAAAATGGGCCTTACCAGCCATCTTAGAAATCACGGCTCCAAACTTTCAATGCCACTGGATGAAATAAATGGTCATCATCATTCTTGATAAACAAACGCCACTAATATCCGTCATTTTTCATCGTTATAATTGTACTTATTGTTTATGTATAAGTCTTGTTCAAGTAAGCACTGGCGTCCAATGAGATCATATTTATGGTGTTAGATGTATAGGAAACATAAATAAACACACATAGTATTGTTTGGCGCTCACAGAAGTAGAAGAAGGAAGTAGAGACTAGAGGACGCACTAGACAACATAAAATGTGAAAGCTCAAGTTACCGACCGGGATTCGAACTAGTCACCTCCAAATGGCGGCAGCGCCTCGCTGTAGGAACAAGTGTACTTCGACGCATGACCAACCAGACACTCCACACAAAAAAAACAACCGTGCCTTCATTAGTCATGTCTATCATACACATGAACCTACAACTATGGAATACGGACAGAATTCGTATCAAACCATAGAGATAGCACCATAGGTCTCATAATTCATATTAATCAAGCATAGGTCAAATAACTTTTTGTAACTGTATCAGCGGCCTCAACGGGTTCACCAATTGATTTCCTGATGTACAGGTAAGCATGGGAAGACGTCAAGTACGGGGCGCTTGGAGTACTAAATTCTTGTTTATATTTGTCGTTACCGTACTATAACGGAACGCATAGACTAACGGACAGCAAACAGAAGCAGTAGTCAGCCACAGTACAGTCGACTACCGGGTCGGTGTATCGGCGAACACGGTACAACACACATCTATTGCGGGCAAGTTGACCAGACCAGCGCAACACGCAACCAGGAATTTTCTCTCTGTTATACAGCTGGACATTCTGCAGCAGTGGTTCTCAGCCGGTTGGGGACCCCCCCCCCCCCGTAGGGGATTTTAGGGTTTCCGGGGGGGGGGGGGGTTAAGATTATTTCAAGATCACGTTAATTTAAGAACCGATTACTTGATATTGTTGTTCCCTCCATACTTTATAGTTCTGTACGTCTCGCCCTTCTGAAATTCATTTTATAACGTAAGTAGACCCGCAAATCACGTTTTATGTAGACGTCTAGACTTATTCTAGTATGTGTTATTAAATTCAGCTTCCATTTTTACATATACTGTGTAGGGACGGAAAGGGGGGATTTATAGGGAGGAAATACGAAAGAAGGGGAATGACGTTCTGAAAATATGGTGAAGGAGTGCACAGGCCAAAAAAGGTTGAGAACCACTGGTCTACAGTAATACTGGGTGACATTACCGTACTGGGAGAATTGAAGAACAAATAAGCTGCAATGCTAGTCTGATGACGCAGAAGTGTTTTCGGTGGTTGTTTACTTAATTGCTTATTATATTTGAAACATTCTGTAATAATGATAATGTTATAATTGAAAACGAACGGGTTGTTCCACGTCGGGTGACTTGGTAAAGGAACTGGCTCCCCAACCAGAGAAGACAACGGAGAAGAGTGGAGCATTAAAGATTCAAATAAGAGTTACGGGCAGTGTAGAAAAGAGAAGAGGTTGATGGTGCAAACACAAAATCAAGGGCTTGTCGGTCAGAAGGCGAATGGCGCAATGATACGACGGTAAGTTAATAGGTAGCCTAAGTCATAAATGGCTATAGAAAAATAACTAAAGATGATAACAGATTGAACTAGTTTATTTTATACATACATTGTCCCTTTATTTCTCAACATAATTTCCACCCTTAGTGTTCTTATCCATTCGGTCATGCGGACCTGTGTCATGTGTGTAGCTCAACTCCACGTGTCAAGGGCGAGACATAATAAAAGGAAAACACCCAGAGAAACATTTATATAGGGGACATAACCATATAATTTGGCTTGATAAGGGAGACTATTTAAAATAAAAATAATTATAATTACAACTACAATTTTAGCCAAATATTTATAAAAATACGTTTTATAGCCCCCTGGGAATAATTTATGTTAGTAGTTTGTAAAAAATAAGCAATAGTAATGAAAATGGACCATTAAAAAATAAAGTTATTTAAAAGTTCACCCAAATTACTAAATTATTTTGGTGCAGTTTTTCACCCAAAATTAATCTTTAATAAAGTATAAATTAATGTTTAAGTATAAGTACATTTTCATTTGTTGATACAGTCATGAATTGTTCAACAAAATTTTTGAGACCAAATTTCTTGGTTTAGCTTAAATAACCAAATGTTTTTATGTTTGAAAGATCATAACAGATTCTACATAGGTTAGTTAGTTAGTCGATGGATCATCCTCGTTGCACATCGGACCATTCAGTCCATAAGTGCTCGGATCCCCTCCTCAGCAAATCCCGCAACGTGTAGCGGCTAACGACACCAGTTCTGTGTTGGTTTATCAATCTTCTTTGACTTCCTGCGTAGTGTTCTTGTTTGGCCACACCTCTTTTAATTTGCTGTTCTCGCAGTCTGGCCATGGTTGTAGATTCACAGTCGTCACTTGGTTCTCGCAAAAGTCTTACTTCTCGTAGAGCATTCAGAATGTCAGCCTGGTCAATGGCGCGTCCACCTTCCACAGTAGCCTTACCTGCGAGCTTGTCAACCCGCTCACTTCCATGTACTCCCGCATGCCCTGGCACGAAGATGAAACTAATCTTTGCCAGCCGAGACCGCTCCAGAGACAGCAACCATACTCTTCGGATCCACTCCATCTCTGTCCTCGTGAGTATGCTCATTGAGTCGCTAAGGAAACATGCCCTAGTTGCTTGCTTGCTTGTGTTCATTGGCTTGAGCTCCAACGCGAAGTCCTGTATGTCGGATGAAGACATCCTGTTGTCCAACATCAGTGTGATGTCATACAGGACCTGAGGTTTGCGTGAGTATCCGTTGTCCCATGTCTGGCTTATTGGTGTGCAGACTGGTGGTTCCTCGCCATACCGGCAGACACTCTCCGACTTCGGAGGAATCGGCGATCCTATTGACTTCAGCCAGGACCCCGAAGGGACCTGTTGCCCAGGACGCTCGGCGAGGACGCGTCAATAGGTCTTGGCCAGTATATAACCCGGCCCTGGTGCCTTTGAAACACCTCTGCGTCCCACATGCCCTAGTGAATGTCTATGTCTCGAGCCATGTTATTGCTTTACTTACTGCCATGACTTCTTCAGTCAGGCTACTTGTGGTCTCAGCAAAAGCGTCCTCCTTCACAATTCTCCCTCCGGCCTGATCCGTAAAGCCCCATGAGCTTCTCACATGTCGGACGACCGACCCATCTGTGTAAATGACAGCATCATCGTCTAACTTGTACTTCGGCCTCCACAGCAGCCAGAATTTCTTGTCTGCATTTTCTGTCTAGTTGGATGTAAACTGAGAAGGACGTACAGAAATCTGTTGGCACTTGTACCCACTCCTCGCCAGGTTCTAAGTCCTCAAGTGTTTACACCTGTTGAAGAATGTCGTTGGCTTGACCCATCCACGACCGTTCTCTTTTTAACCTGCTGCCCTTCACCTTCATAATTTCACTATGCAGTGGATGTTGTGTGTTTCCGGTAACTCTGAGGTAGGCGCGTGCTCTGCAAATTTGTATTATGCCTTCAATGGTTGGAAAATCAAGAAGATTGCGCATCGGCCTGCATGCTGTATCTCTTGCACATCCAAGAATAATGCGCATAGCTTCATTCTGTATCCTTTCCATCTTTTCTATCTGCAACGGCTGAGAGTCAGGATTGCCATTGCATACTCAAAAACAGACATGACCAGCCCCTCGTATAGAAGACATAGATGGCACTGCGCACATTTTGCTGCCACGATCACCCGCATCGCAGCTAAACCCCGCTTGGCCTTTGTTATCACCTGGTCTATGTGCACATTATAAGCAAGGCTTCGATCAAACCGTATCCCCTGGTAATTCATTGCCTGCGTTCTTCCCACCGTCTCTGAACACAGCATTACAGTTGGTGTTGGAGTGTTGACAATATGATTATTCAACGAGAACCATGTCATTCTACTCAGGTGAGCCGTGTTACCAAGAATAGACGATTCAGTCAATTTTCTGCTGTTCCATCCATCCATCATGTGCCATGCCGGTAAGCGTGGGTGGTCATGATTCGCCATTCCACTCGATCACCAGAGTCGTGGATAAGCTCAGTGTTCCTGTCTCGACCATACCACGTGGTCAAACCATCCGGGTATTTACTTCTCTGTATCCCCCTTGTTCTCTTCCCCTTGATCTTGCCAGTTGTCACCAAGTTCTCTAATTTATTTCTTCTCATAACATATCCAAAAACGTTGACTGTCTACCTATAATTTCTCTAATAAGTTTACGAATTTCATTTGTTTCTTGTAGGACTTGGTCGAAGGATTTTCTATCTATCCATGGTATTCTTTGCATTTTCCTCAGAAACCACATTTCACAGCCATCAGATGTTTCTTCAGCTTGACTGCTCATTGTCCACGCTTAACATCCATACAAAAGTGCAGGCTCTATGTAGCGCTTCAACACTCTTTTTTTCTCGTTTCAATTGACATCTTTTTATTGGTCAGTATGTTTTTTATTTTGCAAAACACTACATTCGCCATAGTGATTCTTGTTCTAATTCCTTCAAGGCATCTCCGATAAGATGTTATGACTTTCCGAGATAACTGTACCGATTCACTTGTTGAAGAACATTCCCATTTACGTGTATATTACATTGTGGTATTTCATTCTTCCTAGTGACGACCATAATCTGTGTCTTCTTACAATTTAATTCTAACTCCAGTTGTTCACTGTGTGCAACAACCGCATCTACTAATTGTTGTAGATCCTGCTCATTGTCTGCAATCAATATTGTATCATCTGCATATCTAATGTTATTGATGTTTCGTCTTCTACATTTCTGAAAATATTTTCACTGTGTCCCAGGTCTCTCTTAATGGGCTGATACTGATATTGACCTACTTGATTATCAATTCTGAAAGCAGCTTGATGTTTCCAATATATATGTATTACAAGTCTAAGGCCTTTCCAATCAATTTGTAGATCTGCAAGCATCTCTATCATGTTGACATGTCTTACTATATCGAAAGCCTTTGTGTAGTCAATAAAGGAAAGACGTATATCTTTATTTACGACTATGGAACGTTCAATTATTGTTCTCAGCACGTACACAGCATTTACTGTACCCTTGCCTTCTTCAAACCCACATTGTTCTCCTATTTCGAGTTGTATTTTCTTCCTAACTTTTTGCATGATAATTCTTAGCAAAATCTTCGCGATGTGACTCGTTATATTAATTGTTCTAAGTTGATCACATTCCAAGGCTTCTGATTTCTTAGTGATTGCAATAAATACAGAATAGCACAATTCATGAGATATATCTCCAGTATCATACATTGTGTCCCCCCCTCTGATGTGTCTCCACCTTGATGAGTAGAGGTACTTGCGTGTTCCAATGACCTCCAAGAGCTATGCCGACGGTAGCACAGCTACTGATAGGGTCTCCCATGTCGGACAGGTCAAGGGATAGGAACCAGACGAAGAGAGACACACACCTGCTACCTTGTAGGTAACCGGGGACAGTCATTTGCTAGGGAGAACACACCCAAAAAATGCTTGTCGACCTCGGATGTACTGAGCCACAGACAAAACAGTGCAGCGTGACTTAATCAATCCATTATGCCACAAATTAAAATTAATCAGTTTGGTGCTAATCCCGTGAAGTCCCATCAGGCGGTGATAGTGCCGGGCCCCCTGCCTCGAGGGGGTCCACCCAATGCTACTGGTGGCCACCTTCCCTTGTGCCGTGGAGTCAAGGCACAGAGGAGTAGGGTAAAAGCTACTGACCAAACAATTCGGACACTTAAAATGCTACAGTGGAATGATGAAGGAGTTTCTAACAAGGAAGTCCCCTTAACACATAGTCTTTATAAAGAAAGAATAGATGTGGCATGCATTCAAGAGACACACCTCAATGCCCATTACAGATTCTCAGTCAGAAGATACCAGGCTACACGTTTCTACTGCGAAGGACACAGAGGAGGAGTTGTAATACTTACACGCAACACAATACCTTGCAGTGAAGTATCTGTGACCTCTGACAACCAAACAGAAATTATAGTTGTTGATAAAACGATAAAGGGCGTGAAAATAGAAATTTACAATCTGTATAGCCCAGCAGATAAGACCTTACACTTTCAAACATGGAAATAACTGACGCAAACTGCATTATTGTCGGAAACTTTAATAGCCGGTCGGAAAGTTGAGGATACCCAGATACTGACAACAGAGGAGATGAAGTGGAGGACTGGGAAATAGACTCAAATCTCCATCTACTCAACAAAGCGGATGACACACCGAGTTTCTGATCTAGAAGATGGAGGAGAACCCTCCACAAAATCGATCGCCATATGCTTGACCAATTAGCAGGCAGTGTCAGGGTCTTAAACTTGGCTCGCTAACCTAACACATGTGAGACAGTACAAGTGCAACGTGATTTGACGTAAGACTCAACGACACACCGTTCAATGGATTTATTCACGGATCAAATACATTACGATGATCACAACAATATATACTTAATACTTCAATACACTTACATCCACAATACAGCTCACAAGTCTAACATTCAAGATGTCCAGACACTCGACTTTCAGCACAGAAAACCACACAACGCCTTTCTCTCATCATGCGTCCGTCCAAGTCCGTGTCCCAGAGCTGTCCGCCGCTAGTTCGCCACTTGCCTCCCACCTCAGGTGGCTTCACGAGGCATGCGTGCGTTTAGCGTCGTCCTGGCCTGACCGCTGGTCGCTCGTCAGCCAGCAGTCTTGCAGGCCGGTAACTACTACTCGCCTGGCGGCGTAACGAAGTTGCTGCATCCCTGCTGGGAGCTAAGTCGCCTGGCGGGCGTAACGATGTCACTGCATCACTGTACCCTTTCTGGACTCTGACACGCTCCCCCAGCAAATTCATGAAAGATGTCATCTTTCATGTATAATATATGTACATACTGGGTTAATATTCTAACCTTGTCAGAGTCTACCCTTTTGTTGTTATATACATTGGTATCAAAATACAAATAAATACACATATGCCATAGAAATATATAAGAAATGGAAGTTGCATTCAACGACATGTGGTGTTCAACCTTTAACACATGTCAGGTTTCATCCTCTCGATGGCTGATTACCTCAATTGCAATAATGACCCAGTCAGATCGGTAGTACCAGCTTCACGCATCTACCTCGCAGCATCGTAATAATATGGTTCTTGAAACAAAAACCATCTAGCTAGACCGAAATGCGGCTGTATATAAGTCGCATAAAACGCTCACACCCTGACCTTATTTGGTCAGTAGCTCTTGTGTTGGTCTGCAATGTCGGCAACCCTCTGCCATGCTCAGTAGATGGCTACCTGTTGTGTCAATAATCTGGCAACACTTGGCTGTTTATACACAACACATTAGAATATACATTTCAAATTATGGCCCTTTGTGAATTGATGTAATAACACATAAATGAAAGGGGAATAATTTAAACATTTATGAAATACAATAATTTACAATAATTATTCTATTTCTTAGCGTCATTGCTTGACGTTTCTTCATATTAACGAGAAAAAGTCGGTAATATGAATACATTAATCAAGATATGATTCTAAGATTACACTACATAAATATATAAACACACAATTCGTGTATTTAACTTTGTTGATTCCTAAAGATTTTAGAATCGTCATAGATTTTTAAACTTTTATTTGTCGTCTGCTAATTTTGCTCTAAATTTCTAACTAATCCGGAAGTACACACGAACACTAAAATCAGCTGATGTTTAAGCTTGCAGAACACACTTGTTCCGGTCTGATGTAGTTACGGAAAGTACCATGTTCTCACAGTTCATGTGTTGGATGTTTCACTACCAAACCTTCTGGATTACGATTGACTGTTCATGTGTTGGATGTTTCACTACCGAACATTATGGATTTCGGTTCACTGCAATGGTGTAGCTGTCAATGTTTAGTTCACACGTTCACACACGTCTTTAAAATATCCCTGGAATGTTCCACACGCAGATGTCACTGTCAAATTGGATAGTTCGCTTACGGTAAGTTTTTGAGCAAATGTGACACTGTTCTTGTTCTTGGTATATACAATTAATAAAGTTCGCTTTCTACCACACACTACACAATTATACACGACAATCACTACATGAATTAGTAAAATAAGAACACTATATATAATGGGAATAACCCCTATCACAATATTATAGACATTGCACAGCTTTTTGTGAATGGAAAAAAATTATTCACTTATAAATGGCTGTGTCGGTCTGAGTGTATTTGTACACACTGCACTCAGACATTGGTGCTTACTGGGTCGGTCGGACAACGGGACAAAAGATCGGCAATTGCATTGGATCTGCCTGGGATATGTCGAACCTCAAAGCTATAATCTTGAAGTTTCAAAGACCAGCGCGCTACCATATGGTTTGACGGTACACCTGAATTTATAAATCGCAACGGGCTGCTGTCAGATTCCACGATGAAATGGCGTCCTAGAAGAAATCTGGACAATTTTGTTATACCCACTACTAAAGCTAGGGCTTCCAATTGAGGGATAGACCACGCCCGTTCTCTGGGCTTTAGTTTCCTGGATACGAAGTACACGGGATGGAGGATGTTATTGTACTCTTGTAACAAGACTGCTCCAATCGCCACGGAGCTAGCATCTGCACGCAATCTGAAAGGTAAATGGAGGTTGGGCAATTTCAGGATGAGATTATTTGAACTGTTATCAGAAAAACATGCTATTACTTTATGGAATGCAATTTTTAGGCATTCATTGTGTACAATTTTATCTGGTTTATCTTTTGTTAGTAAATTAGTAAACACTTCGGTCAGTTCGGAAAAATCAGGAATGAACTGCCGGTAATAGTTTATCAGTCCCAACAAACTTCTGACTTGTTTTTTTGTAGTCGGAAGTGAGAGTTTTAGTATCTTGGACACAATGTTATCGTCTGTCATGACAAAGCCATTGGATATTTTGTACCCCAAGAAAGATATTTCCTGGTAGGCTATGTCTACTTTCGCAGGCTTTACAGTCAGTCCGTACTGTCTAATACGTTCAAATGTCTGTTCTAACGTCTTAATGTGCTCTGTCATTGTCTCTGTGTGAACACAGATGTCGTCGATATAGCAGATTATGTTAGGAATGTCTACTAAGAGAAGTCGTGTCATACGTACGAATGTGGCAGGGGCATTGACTAGCCCAAATGGAAGTTTGCACCATTCGTACAGTCCCCACGGTGTGGCAAATGCTATCAGATGTCTTCTCTGTTCGTCTACCTCTATCTGATAATATCCTTTAGTCATATCTATCTTCGTGAAGAACCTAGCGTCTGTCAGTTCTGTCAGAAGATCGTCAGCGTTTGCCATTGGCTCCAAATCTAGAACAGTTATTTTATTTAGCTTTCGATAGTCGATACACAGTCTTATTGTATTGTCCTTTTTGCGTATTATCACCATTGGAGATGAGAAGTCTGATTGGGATCGTCTTATGATGTTGTTTTTCTCTAAGTTGATGATCTCCTGATGTAAATGTTCTTTGTAATGTAAGGGGATGGTGTATGGTCTGCATCTTATGGGTGTGTTTGATGTGAGTGTGATATGATGCTGTACTAATTCTGTTTGTCCTGGGTTGTTGGAAAAGATGGTGTTGTACTGTTGTATAAGCTGTTTGCAACTGTTTGTCTCTGCTTGAGTCAACTTTGGGTTGATTTTGATCTCCTTCAAGCAGTTTGTCGTGTCTAATGCAGGTGTTGGAATCTCGTCACTCACATCGTCGTCTTTGTGATCTATTATCACTGTACAAGCTGTCGTATCGTCTTGTTCGTTGTCTCTGTTGTGGTATGGTCTTAGCATATTTATGTGAAATATTTTGTGTTTGTCTTTTATTTGGATTTCGTAGTCTACAGGTGAAATCTGTCTCGTCACTTTAAAAGGTCCCTGCCAAGAATCAGTCAGTAAGTGTCTGTCACTAGGTAGTAGAAGAAGAACGTCCTGTCCAGGTGTCAGCGTTATTGTCCTGTTACCTTTGTCAGCATACTGTCTATAAGTAGCACCAGATAGTTTTAGTGCATTCTTTGCAATAACACAAGATTTGATGATTCTTTCACGCAATGATGTAACATATACGTATGGTGATATGGGTTTAAGTACTGGAGTACGAGCCCCCACGTCCACACATGTCAGGGTCTTAAACTTGGCTCGCTAACCTAACACATGTGAGACAGTACAAGTACAACGTGATTTGACGTAAGACTCAACGACACACCGTTCAATGGATTTATTCACGGATCAAATACATTACGATGATCACAACAATATATACTTAATACTTCAATACACTTACATCCACAATACAGCTCACAAGTCTAACATTCAAGATGTCCAGACACTCGACTTTCAGCACAGAAAACCACACAACGCCTTTCTCTCATCATGCGTCCGTCCAAGTCCGTGTCCCAGAGCTGTCCGCCGCTAGTTCGCCACTTGCCTCCCACCTCAGGTGGCTTCACGAGGCATGCGTGCGTTTAGCGTCGTCCTGGCCTGACCGCTGGTCGCTCGTCAGCCAGCAGTCTTGCAGACCGGTAACTACTACTCGCCTGGCGGCGTAACGAAGTTGCTGCATCCCTGCTGGGAGCTAAGTCGCCTGGCGGGCGTAACGATGTCACTGCATCACTGTACCCTTTCTGGACTCTGACAGCAGTGACCACAAACCAATCAAGCGTGCAATGAATATGGATTTTGTTCCACAGGAGCAAAAGTCTTTGCCTCGCTGGAATTACAAACTAGCGGATTGGTACAGATTTGCCATACTAACAGACAAATATTGTGAAAACATAAATACACGACAAGGCAACATGAAAAAAATGGTGGACAGTCTAAACAAAGCAATAATACAGGCGGCCACTGAGTCCATTCCAAGAGGGACGAGGAAAAATAACAAACCATACTGGGCTGAAGAACTACAAATTTTAGAGGACAAAGTTAAAGATGCCAGGAAGACAGCAGAGAGAGAACAAACAACTGAAGCGAACATCTCTCTCAAAGCCATACCAGCAAAATATAAAAGAATAGTAAATCAAATAACAAGAGATTGTTGGAGGGAAGAAAACAGAAAACCTGAACTTTGACAGAGATGGAAACAAACTATGAAAACTTGTGAAAGCCATAAACAATGAAGGACCCAGAAACAAGCAAATAACAATTAAACAAGGAAATGCTTTGCTTACAGGAAAAAAGGCTGCAAATGCACTAATGGAACACTATGCTAGTGCAAACCACATAGATATTACAATCGAACAGAAGAAAGCAATCAAAGATAAACAAATACATCATAGTAATACAGAGACAGCAGCAGAATATATGATGGCAAATCTAACAATGGAAGAAATGGAACAGGCAATGAATACCCTTATAAAGAAGAAATCACCAGCAAAGGATGGAATCAAAAATGAAATGCTAATAGGACTAGGCACTAAAGCAAAAATGAAACTACTAGCAGTCCTAAATTACAGCTGGAAGAGAGGAATAATTCCACAGGCATGGAAGGAAGCTATACTAATACCAGTCCCAAAGAAAGGAAAAGACCTCGAAGAGTCAAATGGCTACCAACCTATCAGTCTACTTAGCTGTGTAGGAAAATTAATGGAACGCATTATCAATGGCAGGCTAACATGGCACCTGGAAGAAAACCAACTTTTAACATCACACCAAGCAGGATTCAGAAAGTACAGATCCACTGAAGATCAAATAACCTATATAGCTCAGGAAATAGAGAGTGTCTTCTTAGAGAAAAAAATCACACACTAGCAGTCTGGATAGATTTAGAAAAAAAAAACATTTGATAAAGTATGGAAGGAAGGACTGAAAGTAAAACTGCAAAAATGCATGTATGTGGGAAAATATACAAGTGGATCAGCCACTACCTTGAGAACAGAACTGCCAGGATAAAAGTACAAGGACAAACCAGCAAAACAATGCTGTTGGAGCAAGGTGTCCCCCAAGGAGGAGTTCTTTCACCAACATTATTCCTAGCATATTTAAATGGCCGAGAGAGGGATTATGCTGCAAGGGCAACACATAATCTCTATATTTTACCCCAGGCTTTGTGCTATGGAGAGGTGCCAATGATGATGATGATGATATAAATGATATCACAAAAAAGTATTCCAGCCAGATTACCCACATGATCCTTTGCAGATGACCTAGCCATATGGATATCTGAAGAATATATTAGTACAGCTAACAGCAGAATACAGCAAGCCTTATTAGCGCTAGAGGACTGGTCAAACTCACGGCTAGTGAGGATAAGTGAGGAGAAAACAACATACGCATGTTCTCCCTCTCAAATAACACTCAGCACGCTAAGCTGGTATTTCAAGGAAACATTTTGTGCCATGAAGAAAATCCAAACTATCTAGGAGTTACCTTTGATCGTCGCCTGACATGGAAGACACAGGTTGAGAAAAATCGAAAAAGAGCAAGGCAAAGAATGGCAATCATGAAACAATCTTGCTGGTAAAACGTGAGGAGCAGATGAGAAAGTTCTCAAGAAGTTATATACTGGACGGGTGAGGCCAGTACTGGAATATGGCATTGCAGCTTGGGCAACAGCAGCTAAGTCAAACTTTAACAAAATAAGTGGAGTCCAAAATCAAGGAATGCGAATCATAACTGGAAGCCTAAAGACAACGCATATTAACGAACTAGAAAAGATCACTTGTTTACAACCAGTGCAGGATAGAAGAGATAGTAGAACCCAACAACAAGCAGAAAAATTTAGATGATTGACAGACCACCCCATGTATAAAAGGTTAAATGGTTTTGGAAAGGGAAGACTGAAGCGTAGCAACTTTGTAGAAACTGAAAAACAAAAGATTAGGGCAGATCCTATCAGTCAACCCATTTACAATGCGTACAAGCCCCCAGCTTGGAGACAGCAGCAACTTCCCGAGATGATAGAAAACATTCGTGGTATTGCAGTTCCACATGGCCGAATGGGTAAGAACGCGTGTTCTTAAACATCCATTGTGCTGATGCCGAGGTTAGCGGTTCAATCCCTACACCTGACAGCTGGACTAAAATGTTGACGTGTCGTCCTTGACATGAGGATGTTAATTACATGTACCTTTGAAGTCGGAGTGGGTTTGCCTGATGGCAAGGGGCACTGTTAATAGGGAAAGCTAATGCACACACAAAATTCAGTCCATCACTACTATAAATAGCGTGTTTGGACTACACTTGAGATCAAACTGAACGAGCGCAAAAAAAAAAAAAAAAAAAATCTTGGTTGTGAGAAAAAGAACACTTAGAATGAAGCAGAAAGAAGAAAAATAACCATAAACTACACAAAAGAACATTACTCAAGTAGCAATTGGATCCATGCATATACAGATGAATAAGCAACAATTCAATAGAAAATGGAGAAGCAATTCTTCTAAATTAAAAAAAAAAATATGTGAAAATTAAGTGGAAAAAAAACACCAAAACATTCATTGGCAACTGGGAAATTTGCAAGTAACTTCAAAGCAGAGGTAGACGCTTTGAAAACTGCAGCAGAATTGCTCAAGATGGAGGAAAATAAAGAGAAGCAAATAGCTATATTCACAGATCCAAAGTCAGCTGTCTCAATACATAAGAGCAAAAACAGTACAAAATTAGCAGACCTAAGAGCAGCACTCCATGGTCTATGTCAGAAATCCAAAAAAGTTGTAATACAGTGGATCCCATCACATTGCAGTATACCGGGAAATGAAGAGGCTGACTGTCAGGGTCTTAAACTTGGCTCGCTAACCTAACACATGTGAGACAGTACAAGTACAACGTGATTTGACTTAAGACTCAACGACACAACGTTCAATGGATTTATTTACAGATCATATACCATACGATGATCACAACAAGATATACTTGACACTTCAATACACTTACATACACAATACAGCTCACAGTCTATCTCTCAAGATGTCCAGACACTCGACGTTCAAGCACAGAAACCACACAACGCCTTTCTCTCATCATGCGTCCAGTCGAGTCGACGTCCCAGAGCTGTCTGCCTATAGCTCGCAACTTGCCTCCCACCTGAAGTGGCTTCACGAGGCAGGCGTGCGTCTTGCGTCGTCCTTGCCTGACCGCTGGCCGTCTCGTCAGCCAGCAATCTTGCAGGCAGGTAACTATTACTCGCCTGGCGGCGTAACGAAGTTACGGCATCCCTGCTGGGGACTAAGTCGCCTGGCGGGCGTAACGATGTCACTGCATCACTGCACTACTCTAGACTCTGACACTGACAGACTAGCAAAAGAGGGTGGACAACTACCACAGTCTGACATACGCATAATGAGGCAAAGAGGTGTATAAAAAGCACTTATAGAACCAAATGGGAACCAGAGCATCCAGGCTTCCAGAAAGATGATGCACATTACAAACTCGACCG
This sequence comes from Cepaea nemoralis, assembly GCA_014155875.1. Taxonomy (NCBI): domain Eukaryota; kingdom Metazoa; phylum Mollusca; class Gastropoda; order Stylommatophora; family Helicidae; genus Cepaea; species Cepaea nemoralis. The sequence continues at coordinate 87,823 of JACEFZ010013878.1, read as the reverse complement.
AAGAGAACAAGTAGCAATCTCCAGACTCCGCACAGGACACAACACATTTTCAATAAACTAAAGATAGGAGATACAGATGGATGAAATAGTGGAACTGGTAAAATGACAACAAGACATTTGCTGCAGGAGTGCCCAATATATGCAGAAGAGAGAAAGATATTTTGGCCCACACCTGCTTCATTTCAGGACTAACTCTATGGAGATATCAATAAGCTCAAGTTGACTGCAGCTTTCTTTAACTATATTCATGTTGATATCTAAAGGTGCATGAAGAATTCTTAGCCTGCTACAATTCATGCCACAGTTATGTCGATGGCAAAAGCGTCCCAGTGGCACGAAATGGAATATTGCTTGACTAGCAAATCCATTACTTGTAAAATCTGAATCAAAAGCTCATTGTGTGGGCATCATCAAAGGTGGAAAATCGTCCCAGTGGCACGAAATGGAATATTACTTGGATAGCAAATCCATTACGTGGACAATCTGAATCGAAAGCTCATTGTGTGGATGTCATCTGAAGATTTCATTCTTCTGGTTTCCGTTGGAACAGCCTGCGGTGAACGGAAGGCTCAACACACGGAAGTTAGGCTAAGCAGCCATGTGCAGACGTGACGATTCCTTGGGTCAGCCCAGTAGGCCTACTAGAGCGCTATGTGTCGGCTCTGAAATTATGGAAGCCTCCTTGGATGGCGGGGAATGCCCATGGTCTGCCACTGTCTTCCTTTGAGGGCTGACCGGGATGTTTTCGGCTGTTCTAAATGGGCCAGCTGGGATGGGGAATAACACCACAACATTGAGAGTCAAACGTCCTACGAAACCCCTGGAAAAGTTAACCCGGTCAACAAATGCCCGAAGAAGTCGGATGTGTCAGCCTAACGGCACAAGAATGCAGCTCTGTTGCACAACGCAATCGCAATCGCGTCTGGAAAAAATCCCCAGATGAACAAAGAAGAAGAAGAAGAAGAAGAAGAAGAAGAAGAAGAAGAAGAAGAAGAAGAAGAAGAAGAAGAAGAAGAAGAAGAAGATGTAGAAGAAGATGTAGAAGAAGAATAAGAAGAAGAAGAATAAGAAGAAGAAGAAGAAGAAGAAGAAGAAGAAGAAGAAGAAGAAGAAGAAGAAGAAGAAGAAGAAGAAGATGTAGAAGAAGAAGAAGAAGAAGAAGAAGAAGAAGAAGATGTAGAAGAAGAAGAAGAAGAAGAAGAAGAAGAAGAAGAAGAAGAAGAAGAAGAAGAAGAAGAAGAAGAAGAAGAAGAAGAAGAAGAAGAAGAAGAAGGTACCTAAACACAATACATACACAGATGAAAAATTACAGACCCATATCACTACTGACCACAGACTATGAATTACTTACCAAGGCACTGACTCACAAAATAAGACTCTACATGCCAAAGCTCATACACCCTGACCAACAATGCGGAGTACCACATAAGAACATCCACCAGCATACACATTTCATTAGAGACATCATCACATTCACATAGGAGAAAGACTGTCAGACCTCTCTTTTGTCATTGGACCAGGAGAAAGCCTTTGATAGGATTTCCTACTTTTATCTACACAAGACATTAACACTATGCAACTTAGGCCGGTACTTTGGGAGGTGGATAGCGATCTTGTACCGGAATCCTGAGAATAGAGTGTTGGTTAACCACATGCTCACTGCGGGCTTCCGGCTCACAAGGTCGGTGAGACAAGGATGTCCTCTGTCGCCGCTCCTATAAGTACCGGCCTTAGAATAACTACTAGAAGCAATCAGAAAATAAACCAACATCACAGCCACATTCATAACAGGGGGAGAAGAACGGAAGTTGCTTGCATATGCGGACGACACCGTTTTCTTCCCCGTCAACAAATATACTCTATACATTTACACAAGTTGGTAATGGGAGTGGGGCCAAATTGAACATACACAAATCACACATAATGGGTCTCGGAAAATGGCGGAATAAAGCCGATTTTCCTCTAGACCTAATGGTCACAGACAACATCAAGATATATGGCATCACATTTCCCAACAACTCCAGACAGATACACTCACAGACATGGCAAATTCATCCCCTCCCCCTTTCCCCTAAAAAAACAAACAAACATAGACATGCTACATAGATACAAGTACAAGACATCTACAATTTTCGGCATGAGCATCATTGTCAACACATTCATTATTCTCAAAATTATATATTTAGTTACAGTACTAGACCCCCCAAAATAGACAATCACAGACATCAACAAACACATCAGACGTTTCATCTTTGACAGCACAATTTACTGCATACAGCATACGACACTGATACAGGACAAGAAACAAGGGGGCATAGCACTGCAATACACACACATACAAATCCAAGTGCTGTAAATCCAACACATTGGACTCATCCTAAACAACATCCACTAGTGCTCTACTACCATGGTCCCCAACATGGGGGATAGACATTTAAACGGTTAAGGCATCTGGAGGTTTTATGCATGTGGCTACAGTTTGCATTCGCATTTTCTTCATGTTGGACTGGATGTGTATGGTTCCGTCGCCCTGCTACTGAGCTGAGTACGTGGTGTGACACCGTGAGCTGTGAATTTCGTGTGAAATGCTTTTACATCTGCCCGCGGTTGTTTGTAACATGAACTGCATGTTCGTAATAATGGCGGTCGGCTTGTCGCAGAACTGACTGGTTTGCCTTATGCAGTAATGTGCTGCTGCTGGTTTGCTTGTGACTGCCGCTTCCAACAATGATGAACTGTATTTTTCGTGGAGGACTTTTGTAATGGTATTCTGGCGGCGGTATTATGCACAATGTACCTGTGTGGGCTGTTGGTGTGTCGAGACTCCTATTTGTTCCACTTTTCACATGGTACAACGAGGAGCATTTTGTGTTATATTCACAGGCACATGAATGGAACATAATGGGGACGACCCGTTGCCGTGATGTTGGAACCGCGACTAATGACTAATGACATAGAACTGAGACTGCAACACCTTAGGAGAATAGAACTTAATACACCACACTAATTTGGAAATATATCAGCACTCTACAAAACATTTATACAAGCACTTAATACATCAGACAACACACCAAATCTACAAATACCTGGTTAAGCAACAAACACCCCCACTAAAACTTAGAATTAAAAGAGGAAAAAAAATATATTACATAAAGAGTACACATTTACTAATCTACATAACTCACACATCACACCCAAGGTCAGAGAGATTACTTACCGTTTGATTTTCAACATGACATCCACACAGAAAGACAATCACCAATTTCCAAACGAATAGCACAATGTCAACCATGCAGAAAAAACATGCAGGAAACTGGGGATCACATATACTGTACATGCTTAAAAGTCAAGGTCGCGCTAGACACTTTAAGACAACTACATGAGATATTTACCAAAAATTATATAATATAATAATAATAACCATATATATATATATATATATATATATATATATATATATATATATATATATATATATATATATATATATATATATATATATATATATATATAAAATTCAATCTCCGTCTGTCTGTCTGTCTGTCTGTCTGTCTGTCTGTCTGTCTGTCTGTATGTATGTATGTATGTATGTATGTCCTTTATTTGTTCGCGAACGGCCCATCCGATTGAGATGAAATTTTCTACACGCCTTCCTTTCATTCCAGCGCTGCTAACTGTGATATTTTGTTAGTGTGAAATCGCCTGCTTACTCAGTATTATTTCATTTTTCATTTTTCATTATAACTTTCATATATCTCAGGGGACCTAACTCAGTAAAAGTTATTTCAAGGGGCATAACTTTTCTGTATAACTTATAGTCATATTGTGGCATCGTTTTCAAAGATTTATAAACTCTGTGTCCATAGTTATGTACCGGCATATGAGTTATAATAAATAATGATACAATCTGTAAGGCATTTTCAAAGTTTTCATAAAAATAATGCACAATGCATAACATTGTAACTCATCTTTTTTTGCTTAAGAAGTTACTGTAGTCATGCAGGTGATTAGAAAGAGTTTTCATTAAAAATAATGGATGATGTGTTGAAGGACATTCTTTTAAGTTACTTTTTTTGTTGTATGAATTTAATGAGAACTTATATGACTACTTATATGAATTAAATGAGATGCTCCCCACCAGGGACTGGGCGAAGCCGGACAGGGTCAGGCAGACAGATAGACAGACAGACAGACAGACAGACAGACAGTCGGGAACTTATATGACTACTTATATAAATTAAATGAGATGCTTCACACCAGGAGCTGGGCGATGCCGGGCCGGGTCAGACAGACAGACAGACAGACAGACAGACAGACAGACAGACAGACAGACAGACAGTCGGTAACGGGAACGGGAACTTATATGACTACTTATATGAATTAAATGAGATGCTCCCCACCAGGGACTGGGCGAAGCCGGGCAGGGTCAGGCAGACAGATAGACAGACAGATAGACAGACAGATAGACAGTCGGGAACGGGAACTTATATGACTACTTATATGAATTAAATGAGATGCTCCACACCAGGAGCTGGGCAATGCCGGGCCGGGTCAGACAGACAGACAGACAGACAGACAGACAGACAGACAGACAGACAGACAGACAGACAGACAGACAGACAGACAGACAGACAGTCGGTAACGGGAACGAGAACTTATATGACTACTTATATGAATTAAATGAGATGCTCCCCACCAGGGTCTGGGCGAAGCCGGGCAGGGTCAGCTAGTATATATATATATATATATATATATATATATATATATATATATATATATATACTTAACGTACTCTGCAGCTCAGCTGTGGAACAATCTTCCCCAAGAAATCAAAGACATCACCAATCCCTTTTCATATAATCGCAAATTATTCGAACACTATCTCAATATGGATTACCTTCCCCTTAATAATAGAGATAATAATAATAATAACAAAACCCTAGTATAACAGCCAGTCCCCTTTTGGTAGGCCAGTATATTCCACATGGCTAACAACAAGTGTCAGACCATTATCTAATATTACTGTGTCGTGTAGTTTTGATGTTCGCATTTTGCCCATGCCTTTAAAATGCATATCCTTTATATTGTTGTTGTTCTCTGTTAGCCTTGAATGATGTGTGAATGAGATAATGTATGAAAGAGAGTGATAGAAGGACAGAATGTTAGACGGGCCTGCGTGCCCAATTCTTAACCCTTTGAAAATAAAGTTTGTTTGTTCGTTCGTTCGTTCGTTCGTTCGTGACTACTCTCTCTATTTTCCATATTAATTGTTGCTACTTGGTTCCAGTAAATATTCTTTATTATTCTGAAATCTTTCCCATCAATGTTGATATCTTCCGACATTTTAATCAGTTCATCATATTTTACTTTATCAAATGCCTTAGTATTAGGTATAATCTATGAAGCACAAATATATGTCTTTCTGTGTCTCTATTGACCTTTCTATTAGTGTCCGTAATGTACATATTGCATTGTTTGTACCATTTCCCTCCACAAATCCATAATGTTCTTCACTAATTTTCATTTTTATTTTCATTTTGGTTCTTCTCATTATAATTCTGGTTAATTGTATGAAAATCTTCACATTCAATTGCTCCTAGTCTTTTTGGTATAGCTATAAATACAGATTTCAGCAAATCACTGGGTAAAAATCTGCTGCTTTAAATATCATTCAACATTTTGGTTAATATATTTACTCCAAAGTCTCCCAATACTTCTAATTCAGTTCATGCTGTTAATATGTCACCTTGCTCATTCCTTTTGCCTAGGGCCTAGGCCATAGCCACCAGTCACGCACTTTTCGTTTACTACTTTGGCATTGAAATCCCAGAGTACGAACATTTAATCAGAGAGCGGTGGGAACGATTAGTAGTATGACTCTTCGCTGGCTGTTGAACGAGGGGACTGAGCACATATGGGAATGTCCTGAGTGCAGTGATGTCGGTTCTTGACTCAACTCAACTCAACTCCCAGAGTACGAGTGTCGTTTCAAAAATCTTACGTTGGTCCACGGCCATGTCTAATTAGTTATAAAATACTCGTATATCTATATCTTCTTCTGTACTGTCTGCTGTTGGTGCATATACTTTATTATGTTAATATCCAGAGGTTTACCATGCAGTTTTACCAATAAAACTCTACCTGAGATTGTCCAAAATCCTTTAACCGTCTTAGCAGCCATATGATCCGGAATTATGTCAACTTTCCTTTTGTTGTCATCCCTCTTGAGTAAATAATTATGTACTTATCTAAATATCCCCCCTTTCCCTCCACCCCGCACCTGGCCATCGCATTTTACAAATCAATCAATCAATCAATCATGTGCCATGCCGGAAAGCGTGGGCGGTCATGACTCGCCATTTCACTCGATCACCAGTGTCGTGGATCAGCTCATTGTTCCTGTCTCGTCCATGCCATGTGGCCAAGCCATCCAGGTATTTTCCTCTCGGTCTTCCTCTTGGTCTGTTTTACAAATACCTAACATATTTATCTTCAATCTTTTCATTTCTTTCTTGAAGTTTTCTAACTTTCCATTCTGGCTAAGTCTTCTGACATTTCATGTCATCATCATCATCATCATCATCATCATCATCATCATCATCATCATCATCATCATCATCATCATCATCATCATCATCATCATCATCATCATCATCACCATCATCATCATCATCATCATCATCATCATCATCATCATCATCATCATCATCATCATCATCATCATCATCATCATCATCAACATCATCATCATCATCATCATCATCATCATCATCATCATCATCATCATCATCATCATCATCATCATCACCGAGTTTCTGGCTGTACTGACCTTTACTGTACTGACCTTTAGTCAGTTGACCCCGTTAACCACAACATCCGTTTTATTCCATCCATGGATAGCCGTTTCAAGCTAGGACACAGATAAATTGAAATTTGTACTTTTATGTAGTGTCGATCGTCTATTTGTTAATCTATTTTTGTTTGTTTGTTCTGTGCTGACGAAGGCTTTGGCCGCAAAGTCCATTGTTTTTTGTAGTCGTGCTTTGGTAAAGCTCTCAATCTACTTCTCGTTTTTTAGTGATTCATTCGTTTGATAGAATGCGGCTTTGCTTGTCTTATTCTGTTCTTTACCTCAGTGATGCTACTTCCATCTGATGTTATCCATCTGGATATCTTAAGGTCTGCACTTGCCCCAAAATAACGTCCTGTACTTAAATAGCACATTTAGGCACAATCTGTTTCTTTGATATCACTATGCCTTCTGTCATTCTATTATTCAAACTAAAGCCCATTTGCTCACTTTCTACAACCACTGTATCTATCATTTCCTGTAAATCGTTCTGACTTGCTGTTATTAAGGTGGTGTCATCAGCATAACGTAAGTTATTTATATTATGTCTACAAACCAGGCTCCTTGGTATAATTTCTATAGAACTCATTATATATTCACTGTTGTATGTTGTTTGTCCATCAAGAATGATGATGACCATTCATTTCATCCAGTGGGGTCGAAAGTACGGAGCCGTGAGTTCTAAGATGCCTGATAAGGCCTATTTTAGCTCGAAATGTTCTTGACAATGTGGGCAAAGAATGCTTGACCTTCCAGGAGGAGGATCTCCTGCAGTGGTTTTTCATTGTACAATGAGAACGAATCAGGAGACAATACACAACCTTGTCTGATATATAAAATATATATATTTATAAAATGAAATGTTCCTACAAGGTTGTTGTTTCTTATGATTGCAGTTTGCTGCCAATAAATTTTCTTTATTATTCACATATATTTTCCGTCAATTTTCAGTTGCTTTAGCAATTGTATTATTACATTGTCAAATGCTTTTATGTAGTTTATGAAGCATAGCTGACCCGGCCCGGCTTCGCCCAGTCCCTGGTGGGGAGCATCTCATTTAATTCATATAAGTAGTCATATAAGTTCTCGTTCCCGTTACCGACTGTCTGTCTGTCTGTCTGTCTGTCTGTCTGTCTGTCTGTCTGTCTGTCTGACCCGGCCCGGCATTGCCCAGCTCCTGGTGTGGAGCATCTCATTTAATTCATATAAGTAGTCATATAAGTTCCCGTTCCCGACTATCTGTCTGTCTGTCTGTCTGTCTGTCTGACTGTCTGTCTATCTGTCTGCCTGACCCTGTCCGGCTTCGCCCAGTCCCTGGTGGGTAGCATCTCATTTAATTCATATAAGTAGTCATATAAGTTCTCATTAAATTCATACAACAAAAAAAGTAACTTAAAAGAATGTCCTTCCACACACCATCCATTATTTTTAATGAAAACGCTTTCTAATCACCTGCATGACTACAGTAACTTCTTAAGCAAATAAAGATGAGTTACAATGTTATGCATTGTGCATTATTTTTATGAAAACTTTGAAAATGCCTTACAGATTGTATCATTATTTATTATAACTCATATGCCGATACATATAGTACAGATATATTTTTACTTCTATAGCTCTTTCTAATAGTGTCCTGAGAATATATATAGCGTTGTTTGTGTCCTTTCCTTCCACAAATCCACACTGTTCATTACTAATTTCTGGTTTAACCTTGTTTCTTATTCTTTTCATAACTACTCTTTTCATAACTATTCTGAGTAATTGATAGTTGAGTATCCCTTGAAAAAGTATTGTACGTTTACGTCCCTTACAAAAGAAAAGTGTGTGTTCTCATTTTGATTATCTGGTCCCACCCGAAAATGTTTGAACAGAATTGTTGATAAGTGCAGTGACCAGTCAACACATTGTTAGTCTTCTTTTATAATAATTATATGATAATTTATGATAATTTTAATACTCTCTAAGCAACAGGGGAAGTAAACAGACGAAGTTTACATTTATAATGTAGTGACCAGTAAATTTTTTTTTAAATTCAGGAAAGCAAGCATTGTTTTTTTGTTGTTTGACACTGGAGGACTTGCATTCAACGCAGTGGTGGCTACATAGAAAAATGATACAATTGTTCTTGTGATTGTCTAACTCGTTAATTTATAATACAATTATTAAAATTACCGTGGTAGACAATTTAATTTTAAATTGTTGTTTTGTTAGCTTGTCTTTGTCTGCCGACGAAAGTTTGTTTCTGCAACGTCCTCTGCATTTCGGAATGGTATTGTGTAAGGATTCGTGTATTTTCTTTATTGGTTACATTTCCAACGTTTGCTGCAGTTTAACACATTTGATTCAGGTTATTGTTGACTGCAAGGCATTTGATCATGTAAATATCTTCTTCTTCTTCAGCTTTCCGAGCCATTGAGGTTCTTTGCTGCAAATACAATCCGTCTCCATTCGTCTCTCTGGTGGACCTTCTCTTGCCAGTCGCTGATTCCAAGTGCTTGTAGGTCTGTACATGTATTATCTCTCCACCGTCTTCTTGGTGATCAGATGATAGTGCACAACCTTGTCTAAGACCTTGTTTAATGTGTTGAACAGATCGGGTGATAGTGCACAACTTTATCTAAGACCTTGTTTAATGTGTTGAACAGATCGAGTGATAGTGCACAACCTTGCCTAAGACCTTGTTTAATGTGTTGAACAGATCAGGTGATAGTGCACAACCTTGTCTAATACCTTGCTTAATGTGTTGAATAGCTAGTGTGACAGTGCACAACCTTGTCTAAGACCTTGTTTAATGTGTTGAACACATCAGGTGACAGTGCACAACCTTGTCTAAGACCTTGTTTAATGTGTTGAACAGATCGAGTGATAGTGCACAACCTTGTCTAAGACCTTGTTTATTGTGTTGAATAGTTTGGGTGATAGTGCACATCCTTCTCTAAGACCTTGTTTAATGTGTTGAACAGATCAGGTGATAGTGCACAACCTTGTCTAAGACCTTGATTAATGTTTTGAATAGCTAGGGTGATAGTGCACAACCTTCTCTAAGACCTTGTTTAATGTGTTGAACACATCAGGTGACAGTGCACAACCTTGTCTAAGACCTTGTTTAATGTGTGTAAAAGATCGGGAGATAGTGCGCAACCTTGTCTAAGATCTTGTTTAATGTGTTGAATAACTAAGGTGATAGTGCACAACCTTGTCTAAGACCTTATTTAATGTGTTGAACACATCAGGTGACAGTGCACAACCTTGTCTAAGACCTTGTTTAATGTGTGTAAAAGATCGGGAGATAGTGCACAACCTTGTCTAAGACCTTGTTTAATGTGTGTAAAAGATCGGGAGATAGTGCACAACCTTGTCTAAGACCTTATTTAATGTGTTGAACACATCAGGTGACAGTGCACAACCTTGTCTAAGACCTTGTTTAATGTGTGTAAAAGATCGGGAGATAGTGCACAACATTGTCTAAGACCTTATTTAATGTGTTGAACACATCAGGTGACAGTGCACAACCTTGTCTAAGACCTTGTTTAATGTGTGTAAAAGATCGGGAGATAGTGCACAACCTTGTCTAAGATCTTGATTAATGTATTGAACAGCTAGGGTGATAGTGCGCAACCTTGTCTAAGACCTTGTTTAATGTGTTGAATAACTAAGGTGATAGTGCACAACCTTGTCTAAGACCTTATTTAATGTGTTGAACACATCAGGTGACAGTGCACAACCTTGTCTAAGACCTTGTTTAATGTGTGTAAAAGATCGGGAGATAGTGCGCAACCCTACTAAGACATTGTTTAGTGTGATGTAAAGTTCAGACTATGTTGTCAATTTTATAGTCGCTCTTAGCTGTCTGTCTGTCTCTCTCCTCTCTCTCTCTCTCTCTCTCTCTCTCTCTCTCTCTCTCTCTCTCTCTCTCTCTGTCTCTCTGTCTGTCTCTCTCTCTCTCTCTCTCTCTCTCTCTCTCTCTCTCTCTCTCTCTCTCTCAACTATACGAGAATTGACATTGCTCGCTTGCCCTCAATCTTGCCCTCTGAATAAGGCTTGCACCCTCCCAATTATATTCCCCCACCAGAAGCCGTTGGTGCTATGAGGGGTGTCGGGTTTGGTTAGCGCTGTCCAATAATCGTTGCTAACAGAAGGCAGGCTGTACTGTCTACTGTTATACGGTAGCTCAGTCATATTTGACTATGAACTGAGACCAACATTATCAGTTAGTGTGCTTGTGTTCTGCGTGTGTTTGTGTATGTATAAATTATCGACGAATCAAAATTACCACGCCCTTACATAGATGACACCCTGGAATCAGCGACATTTCACTCCGTCTGTGTGTTGCGCAACACTGCCGGGTAATGTAACTGGAGGTCTATTCTTGGTTTCAAGGTGACACCATCTTCTTTCAAAAAGAAAATCCTACTTTTACTGCGTATACCTTATAAATACATTCGCAGGTATTGATTTGCACTCATATGAGAAAGGAAAGAAGAAGAAATCTGAGAACAACATATATACTGAAAGCTACAGTACATGCATACTGGAATTCGAATCGGCCACGTGAAATGATTACAGAGCGTGTCTGAAGAAACACGTGTACTTCAAAGTAGAGGAAACTAAAATAAAAACCGTTTTGGTTCATGAGTTGATCTTATATTCTGTGTGAAGTTTGTCACCAGGTCTGTCCACAGCTTTCTGTCTCGCGTACCGCTAATCCTTTCTGTCTCCCGTACCGCTAATCCTTTCTGATACCGATGTGCCTCCATGCCACGAAGTGAAACTGTCTAGCTTTTCTTTCTCTGTCTCCTCCTGCCCCTCTTCTCCTCCAACTTTCCTGGTGTGACGACCTATTCCAATTTCCTATTTTTGCGATCCACCTAAAGAATGTGCACTGTCTTCTGCTTATGCGAGTAAGCAGCTCTCCATATGAGATAACTTCATTGAAGCTATCCTCAATAAGCTTTTTATCTGTCCAGAGTATTCTCATCATTCTTGTGTAAAACCACTTTGCAGTATCCGCATAATTCGCTACCATTCTGCTAACTGTCGATGGTTTACTTCTGTACATTATGACTGACCCCAGAAATCTATCCCTCACCCCCCCCCCCTTTTTTTTTTTTTTTTTAAAAAGGAAATTTACTTTTCCCCCCCCTTTTTTTTTAAAAGGGCCCCCCCTTTCCCCCCCCCCGGGTTTTTGGGGGTTTTTGGGGGGGCCCCCCCTTTTAAAAGGGGGGGTTTTTTTTAAAAAAAAAATTTTTTTAATTAAAAAAATTTTTTTTTTGTTTTTTTTGGGGGGGTTTTTTGGGAAAAAAAAAAAATTTTCCCCCCCCGGGGGGGTTTCCCGGGGGGGGTTTTTGGGGGGGGGGTTTTTGGGGGGGGGTTTTTTTTTTGGGGGCCCCCCCTTTTTTTTTTTAGGTTCCCCTTCGGGGGGTTTCTTTTAAAAAAAAGGAAAAAAAGGGGTTTTTAAAAAATTTTTTTTAAAAAAAAATTTTTTTGGGTTTTAAAACCCCCCAAAAACCCCCCGGGGGAAAAAACCCCCCCAAAAAAACCCCAAAAAAACCTTTTTTCCCTTTTTTTTTTTTTTTTCCCCCGGGAAAATTTTCCCCCTTCCCCCCCCCCCTTTAAAAAATTTTCCCCCCCCTTTCCCAAAAAAACCCCCTTTTTTTTCCTTTTTTCCCCCCCCCCCTTTTTTTTTTTTTAAAAATTTTTTTTCCCCTTTTTTTTCCCCCCCTTTTTGGGCCCCCCCCCAAAAAAAAATTTTCCCAAAAAAAAAACCCCAATTTTAATTTTTTTTTTTCCCCCAAAATTTTTTAAAAATTTTTTCCCTTTAAAGCCCCAAAAAAATTTAAATTTTTCCCCCCCTTTTTTTTTAAAAAAAAACCCCCCCTTTTTAAAAAAAAAAATTTTTTTTAAAAAAAAGGTCCCCCTTTTTTTAAAAAATTTTTTTTTTCCCCCCCCCAAAAAAATTTTTTTAAAAACCCCCCTTTTCCCTTTTTCCTTTTAAATTTAAAAAAACCCCCCCCCCAAAAAACCCCCCCCCCCTTTTTTCCCCCCAAAATTTTTTTTAAAAAATTTTTTTTTCCCTTTGTTTTTTTTCCCCCCCTTTTTAATTTCCCCCCCTTTTTGGAAAAAAACCCCCAAAAATTTTTTTTTTTTTTGGGTTTTTAAATTTTTAAACCCCCCCCCCCCCCTTTTTTTTCCCCCTTTTTTTTTCCCCCCTTTTTTTTCCCCCCCCGGGGCCAAAAAAAATTTTCCCAAACCCCCCAAAAACCCCCCAAATCGTTTTTCCCTTTTTTTTTTTTAAAAAAATTTTAATTTTTAAAAAAAATTTTTTTTTCCCCCCCAAACCCAAACCCTTTTTAAAATTTTTCCCCTTAAAAAAACCCCCCCCCCCCCCCGGGAAACCCAAAAATTCCCCCAAAAAAAACCCCCCTTCCCCCCCGGAAATTTTTTTTCCCCCCCAAATTTTTTTTTCCCATTTTCTAAAAAAAAAAAAATTTTTGGGTTTTTTTTTTTCCTTTCCCGAAACCCTTTTTTGGTTTTTCCCCCCCCAAAAATTTTTTTTTTTTTTAAAACCCAAAAAAAATTTTTTTTTTTTGTTTTTTTTCCCAAAAAAAAAAAAATTTTTTTTTTTTTTACTTTTAAAAAGGGGGTTTTTGCTTGGGAAAAAAAAATTCCCTTTTTTTCCCCCCAAAAAAAAATTTTTTTCCCCCAAAAAAAGGTTTTTTGGGTTCCAAAATTTAAAACCCTTTTAAAATTTTTAAAAACCCCAAAAAATTTTTTCCCCCAAAAAAAAAAACCCCCCAAAAAAAAAAAAACCCCCCAAAAAAAATTTTTTAAAAAAAAAAACCCCCCCCCAAAAAAAAAAAAACCCCGGCCCCAAAAAAGAAATTTTTTTGGGGGAAAAGGGGGGGGAAAAAAAAAAAATTTTTTTTTCCCCCGTTTTTTCCCTTTTTCCCCCTTTTAAAAAAAAAACCCCTTTTAAAAAAAAAAAAAAAAAACCTTTTTTTTTTTTAAAAAAACTTTTTTTTTTGGGGAAAAAAAAAAAAAAATTTTAAAATTTTTAAAAAAAAATTTTTTTTTCCCCCCAAAAAATTTAAAAAAAAAAAAAAACCCCAAAAAAAAAAAAAAAACCCGGGGGGGAAAATTTAACAAAAAACCCCCCCCAAAAAATTTTTTTTTAAAAAAAAAAAAACCAAACCCCCCCTTTTTTTTTCCCCCCTTTTTTTTTTTTCCCCCTTTCCCCTTTTTTTTTAAAAAAGGGGGAAAAAAATTTTAATTTTTAAAAAAAATTTTTTTAAAAAAAAAACCCCCCCAAAAAAGGGTGGCCCCCCTTTTTTTCCCCCTTTTTCCAAAAAAAAAATTTTTTTAAAAGGGTTAAAAGTTTTCCCCTTTTTTAAAAAATTTTTTTTAAAAAATTTTCCCCCAAAAAATTTTGGGGCCCCCCTTTTTTTTTTTTTTTTTAAAAAAAAAAAAAAACCCCAAAAAAGTTTCCCCTTTTTAAATTTTTTCCCCCCTAAAAAAACCCCCCAAATTTTTTTTAAATTCCTTTTAAAAAAGGCCCTTTCCCCCAAAAAAGGGTTTTTTAAAAACCCCCCCGGGTTTGGGTTTGGCCCCCAAAAGGGGGTTTTTAAAACCCCCTTTTTTAGGAAAAAAATTTTAAATTTTAATTTTTAAAAACCCTTTTCCCAAATTTTTTAAAAAAAAAAAAAAAATTTTTAAATTTCCCCTTTTTTTTTTTTTTGGGGAAAAAATTTTTTTTTTTTAAAAAAATTTAAAAAAACCAAAAAATTTTTTAAACCCAAAAGGGGGTTTTTTTTTTAAAAAAAACAAAAAGGATTTTCCCGAAAAAAATTTTTTTGAAATTTTCCCAAAAGGACAAAAATTTTTTAATTTAAAATATTTTTTTCTTTTCCCCCCAAAAAAAAACCCCCCCCCCCCCAAAAAAAGGGAAATTTTTAAAACCCCCCCCAAAATTTTTTTTTTTTCCCCATTTTTTTTTTTTTTTTTTTCCCGGGGGGGGTTTTTTTTTTTGGGGGGTTTTTTCTTTAAACCCCAAAAAAAAAAATTTAAAGGGACTTTTTTCCCCCCCCCCCTTTTTTAAAAAAAATTTTTTCCTTTTTGGGGGAAAACTTTTTTTTAAAAACCCCCTTTTTTTCCCCTTTAAAATTTTTAATAAGGTTTTTTTAAAAAAAAACCCCCCAAAAAAACCCCCCCCAAAATAAAATTTTTTTCCCCCAAAAAAAACCCCCCTTTTTAAAAACCCCCTTTTTTTTTTTTTAAAAAAACCCAAATTTTTTTTCCCCCAAAAATTTTTAAAAAAAAAAAAACCCCCCAAAAAAAAAAACCCCAAAAAAACCCCAAAAAAATTTTTTAAAAACCCCTTCCCTTTTTTTTTCCCCCCCCCTTCAAAATTTTAATTTCCCCCAAAGAAAAAAATTCCCCCTTTTTTTTGGGCCCTTTAAAATTTTCCCCCCCCCCCAAAAAACCCAAAAAAAAAAAATTTTTTTCCCAAAAATTTTTTTGGGGGTTCCCCCCCCCAAAAATTTTCCCTTTTGGGGGGGAAAAAAAACCCCCCTTTTTTTTTTTTTTTTTTCCCTTTTTTTATTTATTTTTTTTTTTAAAATTTTTTTTTTTTTTTTTTTCCCCCCCCCCTTTTTTTTTTCCCCCCTTTTTTCTTTTTTTTGGGGTTTTTTTTTAAATTTTTTCCCCCCCCCTTTTTTTTTTTTAAAAAAATTTTTTTTCCCTTTTTTTTTAAAAACCCGGCCCTTTTTTTTTTTTTTTTTAAAAAATTTTTCCCCCCTTTTTTTTTTTTTTAAAAAAAAAAAAATTTTTTAAAAAACCCCCCCCCCCTTTCCAAAAACCTCCTTAAAAAAAAGGGGGGGAAAAAGGGAAAAAAAGGGAAAAAAAAAAAAAAAATTTTTGGGGGGGGGGGCCCCCGGGAACAAAAAAAATTCCCCCGGGAAAAAATTTTTTTTGAAAAAAAACCCCCCCTTTTTAAAAAAATTTTTTTAAAATTTTTAAAAATTTTTTCCCCGGGGCCCCCAAATTTTTTTTTTTTAAAATAAAGGGTTTAAATTTTTTTTTTTTTTCCCTTTTTTTTTAAATTTTTTTTTTTGGGGGTTTTTCTTTTTTTTTTCCCCCGGGGCCCGGTTTTTTTCCCCTTTTTCCCCCCCCCTTTTTTTTCCAAACCTTTTTTTTTTTTTTTTTGGGGCCTTTCACTTTTTTTTCCCTTTTTTTTTAAACCGGGGGGTTTTTTTTTTTGTTTGGGGGAAATTAAAATTTTCCTGGGCCCTTTCCCGGGTTTTTTTTTTTTCCTTTCCCCCCCCTTTTTTTTTTTTTTGGGTTTTTTTTTTGGGTTTTTTTTTTCCCTTTTTTTTTTAAAAAATTTTTTTTTTAAAAAAATTTTTTTTTTTAAAAAAATTTTTTAAAAAAAAATTTTTTTTTTTTAAAAAATTTAAAAGATTTTTTTTTTCCCTCCCGGGAAAGGCCCCCCCCGGGGGAAAAAGGGGGGGGAAAAAAAAATTTTTTTTAAATTTTTTTTTTTAAAAACCCCCCCCCAAAAAAAAAATTTTTGGGGGGGGGGAAAAAAATTTCCCCCAAACAAAAAAAAATTTTTTAAATTTTTTTTAAAAAAAAAAAATTTTTTTGAAAAAAAAAATTTTTTTGGGGGAACCCAAAAGGGGGGGCCCGGGAAAAAACCCCCCCAACCCCAATTTTTTTTAAAAAGGGGGCCCCCGGGGAAAAAGGGGGTTTTTAAAAAAAAAAAGGGGGCCCCCCCCAAAAATTTTGGGGGGGGAAAACCTTAACCCGGGGGGGAAAAAAAAAAAAAATTTTTTTTTTTTTTTTGGGGGGGGGGTTTTTTTTTAAAGGAAAGGGGGGGGGAAAGGGGGGGAAAAAAAAAAATTTTTAAATTTTTTTTCCCCCTTTTTTTTTTTAAAAAAAAAAGGGGGTTTTAAAAATTTAAAAAATTAAAAAAAAGGTTTCCCCAAAAAAAAACCAAACCCAAAACCAAAAAGGGGGAAAAAAAACCAGACCCCCCCGAAAAAAAACCCCCCGGGGAAGGGGTTTTTTAAAAAAAACCCCCGGGTTGGGTTTAAAAAAAAAAAAGGGAAGGGGGGGAAAAAAGGGAAGGAAAAAAAGGGGGAAAAAAAAGGGGGGGAAAAAAAAAAAAAAAAGGGAAAATTTTCCCGGTTTTTTTTAAATTTTTAAAAGGGGCCCCCCCCGGGGGTTTTCTTTAAAGGGGGGGAAAAACCCCTTTTTTTTGGTTTTTTTTTTTGGGTTTTTTTTTTTTTTTACCCCCAAACTTTTTTTTCCCCCCCCGGGGAAAAAAAACCCCCCCCCCCCAAAAAATTTTAAAACCAGATTTTTTTAAAATTTTTTTTTTTTTAAAATTTTTTTGGGGGGGCCCCCAAAAAAACCCGGGGGTTCCCCCCCCAAAACCCCCCCAAAACCCCCTTTTTTTAAAAAAAATTTTTTTTTGGGGGGGGGTTTTTTTAAAAAATTTTCCCCCGGGCCCCGTTTTTTTTAAAAACCTTTTAAAAAACCCCCCCCCGGGGGTTTTCCCCGGGCCCCAAAATTTTGGGGAAAATTTTTTTTTTGGGGGGGTTTTTTTTTCCCCCCCAAATTTTTTAAAACCCCCCCCCGGGTTTTTCCCCCCCGGGGTTTTTTGGGGCCCCAAAAACCCCCCCCCCCCGGGGGGGGGCCCCCCCCAAATTGGGGGGGAATTTTTTTTTTCCCCCCCCCCCCTTTTTTTTTCCCCCCCCCCCTTTTTTTTTTTTAAAACCCCCCCTTTTTCCTTTTTTTTTCCCCTTTTTTCCCCCCCCCCCCCAAAACCCATTTTTGTAAAAATTCCCCAAGAAAACCCCAAAAAAAAAACCCCTTTTTTTTCCCTTCCCCCCTTTTCCCCCCCCCCCTTTTTTCCAAAAAATTTTTTAAAAAAAAATTTTTTAACTTTTTTTTTCCCCAAAAAATTTTAAAAATTTTAAAAAATTTTTTTCCCCAAAAAAAAAGGGGTTTTTTTTTAAAAACCCCCAAAAACCTTTAAATTTTTAAAAAAAAAAAAAAAACCCCCCCCCCCCAAAAAAAATTTTTTCCCCCCCAAATCCTTTTTTTTTCCCTTTTTTTAAAAAACCCCCCCCCAAAAAATTTTTTTTTTTTTCCCCTTTTTTAAAAAAAAATTTTTTAAATTTTTTTCCCTTTAAAAAAAATTTTTTTTTGTGGGTTTTTTTCCCCCCCCCAAAATTTTTTTTAAAAAAAATTTTTTTTTAAAAAAAAAAATTTTCCCGGGGGGGGGGGGGGGGTTTTTTTTTTTTTTTTTTTTTTTTTTTTGGGGGGGGGGGTTTTTTTTGGGGGCCGGGAAAATTTTTTAAAACCTCTTTTTTTTTTCCCCTTTTTCCTTTTCCTTTTTTTTTTTTGGGCCCCAAAATTTTTTTTTTTCCCCTTTTTTTTTTAAAAAAAATTTTTAAAAATTTTTTCCCCTTTTTTTTTTTTTTTCCCCTTTTTTCCCCCCCTTTTTTCCTTTTTTTTTTTTAAAAATTTTTTTAAAAATTTTTTAAACCCTTTTTTTTTTTGGGGGTTTTTTTTTTTTTAAAAAAAAGGGGTTTTTTAAAAAATTTTTTCCAAATTTTTTTTAATTTTAAAAAATTTCCCCCTTTTTTTTTTTTTTTTTTTAAAAAAAATTTTTTTTTTCCCCTTTTTTTTAAAAAAATTTTAAAAAAAATTTTAAAAATTTTTTTCCCCTTTGAAATTTTAAAAAATTTTTTTTTAAAAAAAATTTTTTTTCCCCCTTTTAAAAATTTTTAAAAAACCCCCCAAAAAAAATTTTGCCCCCCCCGGGGGAAAATTTTTTGGGGGGGGGGCCCCCCCCCCCCCCCCCCCAAAAATTTTTAAATTAATTTTTGGCCCCCCCCCCCCCCTTTGAGCTGCGTGGTTCAAAATGAGTTACAGTATTTCGCAATAAACACTACAGAATATTTATGCCCTATGTGGTAAGCGAATCAATGCAGTAAAATCAATGATGTCTGTCTAGATAACATGTAACTGCAGACATGATCAGGAACAGCCTCGGGTGTTCCTCAAATACAAAGCAGTCGCATGGACGGGAGGCTCACAGCCGTATGTGCAAGTAACATCAACTTAAAAAAAATTTAAAATGAATAATTAACATCTTTTCAGAAAAGCTGAACAAGTGATCGATGCGATGAAACAAATCTCGATCATAATTAATTTTATGTTGTTTACTGCTATGAAGTTGCCCAATAGTGTGGGTGGAAATAATGTTTAAAATACGGAAGGAAATGCACACGGGGGCGAATTATTATTTTAAAAATTTACGTTATTAATGAAAATACAAAAAAATGAATAAGGTTTCTAATACTAATAACTAGGTTTATTATTTTTAAAGGGATGGTAAAGAATAAAAGGGGAAATTTGGGGGGGGGGTGAGGCGGGGGGGGGGGAATAGCTGTTATTGAAGAGCAATTTGAAGAGAACATCAATGAAAACAAAACAACATAATAAATGAGTGACAAAAAAGATTACAATTTATCTTTTGAAATTTTCTCTCTCTCTCTCCCCTCTCTCTCTCTCTCTCTCTCTCTCTCTCTCTCTCCCCCTCTCTCTCCTTCTCCCCTCTCTCCTCCCTCTCTCTCTCTCTCTCTCTCTCTCTCCCCTCTCGCTCCCCCCCAACCCCCACAAAAAAGAAAAGGTTTTAAGGGGATATAAATCTCGCTCTGTCAAAGATCACATATATAACATAACGGTGAAGCGATTAGATGGATTACTCAAGCTGAAGTGTAAAATATCGTTAAAAATATTACGATATACTAATTATCACCCCAGACGAGCTACAAGCAACGTCGTTCCAGGCCACAATGAACGTGACACATAAAAACATCTCTCTATCTATGGAAAAACGAACACAAAAGAAGCGTTGCCGTTTTTAGAAATCCTAATGAGACATAGAGCAGACGGCACAATTTAAAGATCAGTTTACCGCAAAGAAACATGGACTGGGCCCAAAATTTAAATTTTTAGAGCTTCGCACCTGTCCAGTACAAACGGGGCCTAGTACGGACCCTGTTTGACCGTGCTAGGAAGATATGCACCTAGGACACACTGACAGAGGAATTTGAAAAATCTGAAGAATGCCTTTAAAACCCGAATAGGTACTCCACAGGATTTATAAAGGCACCACTTGCCAACAGCCCAAACCTAAACCAGAAGAAACTACAGTCCCTAAACTCAAGGTTTTCATCCAGTTAACCTCCGAGGAGATGACGTAATGCAACTTTTGCAGGACCGGCTCATCACAGCAGTCGGGCGAACATTCTGTGCTGCAACTCCGTTATCAGGTACAGAAACCACACCGATCCCCATCCCAGCAGTTAAAGAACCTGTGAGCTTTGTACACCAAATCGAATTGTATTTACCATTTACATGCAGGTCGAGGCCATCTACATAGGTAGAACAGAGCGACAGTTACATACAGGGTGTTGGAACACATTCCGAACTGGGTGGACAAGATACTACACACAGAAGATGGTAGCCTAGGCATGCCGACACACCAGGAACAGTCCTGCTTCATCGATCGCGAGACACGTGCTCGAGAGTGGCCATGTGGTTGAAAGAGACAGTGCCTTCCGTGTGTTGTTCAACACACAGAGTAGTCGGTTGTTAAGGTTTGCTGAAGCCATAGTGATCAACCTGCGTAAGCCGGCCTTGTGCAAGCAGAAAGACATGTTAGTCAGTTTAAAAATTACCGTGGTAGACAATCGACATTACTGTGCGAATATGTGTATATTTCAGATTGAAGGAATTTATCTATTATTTCACTTTATGTTGTGTGATTTCTGCAGTATGTACCTGACGAGATGCAGCGAAATATGCAAGGCAATAAATCGTGCAATCTATTGTTTGTGTCTTCGTTATTCAAAAATATACATAAACAATAATAAAAAAATAAAAATAATAGTTAGTTGCATATCTTTTACAAACGTTGAAGTCAACACCAGGATTTTTTGCTGTTGTGATATCTTGGCATGTTCAGTAGTTTGCTATTGCTTTCTAAACGACCGACACCAATACCATTTCGTAAAAAAACCCAAAGCAACGCGGTCTGCTGCCAAAACGCGCGCAGTTGTGTTTCGAAAGCGGGTATGCGGGATCACGAACTGCGTCCAAAAAACCTTCGCCACGGAGTATTATAAAATATAACAGATACAAAATATGAAGTTGCCGTATGGCATCTTCTTCCGGAGACAATGTTTAATTCAATTTTTTCTCTCCAAGACCCTGTCTGTTTTTTAAAATTTTAAAAATTTGAGTCAGAAGGAGTTAAAGTAATGATTATTTTGATTTTAAAGGGGTTTTAAAAAGGATCGACGTCAATGCCCGGGTTTGGATTTTCCAATTCCCGGTTTTTCCCCAAAAAGGATTCCGAAAGGTTTTAAAAGGCAGGGGGTTTAAAAGGAATTTGGTTATTTGGAAAATAAACCCCTTGGGGGAAAAACCCTTTACCCCGCCTTTAATTATTTTGGGGGGCCCCAAATTCGGGGTATTTTATTTTCCCTTTGGTTTGGGGGCCCTTTCCGAAAGGTTTCTTGGAAAGGTTTTACAAAAAAGGGAACCCCCGCCTTTTCCTCCCCGGGAAAATTTTTTCCTCGTGAAAGAATGGAAAAAGTTGGGAAACTTTCCCAAAAATCTTTGGGAAAACCATTTGCAGCAAACCCCCTTAAAATTTTGGAAAAAAAAAAATTAAAAAATAAAAAAAAAAATAAATATTTCCTTCCCGGAAAAGGGGGTTTCCCCAAAATTTTTCGGGAAACCGGGTATAAAAAAATTTTTAAAAAAAATGAACCCCCGGAATTTTAGGGGTTTCTCTCCCCGTTGGTAAATTTGGGTATTACCTTCCCCTTAAAACCCCTGGCCAGTGGGGAAAAAAATTTCCAAGAAAAAACCCTTTGCTGAAAATTTCTTAAAGGTTGGGAAACAATTTTTTGTAAAGGATATTTTTCAAAAAAATTTTTTAAAAAATTTTAAAAAATTTTAAATTAAATATTTGGGGATAAAAGGAAAATGGTTCGCCGGGGTTGGGGGTTGAGTGAAGGAAAAAAAGAGGGTTAAATTATTTTCAGAAAAACTGAAACCCGGCTGGAAATTACCGGGGGAAAATTTACTACAAATTTGTATTAAAAAAAATTTTTAAAAAAATTTTTAAAATTTTTGGGTTTATTAATTAAAAACCCTTTTTTTGCCCCCGGGGAAAAAGGTTAAACCCACCAAAAAAGCCACGGTGCCCAAAAAATTTAATGGTTGTTGGGGAAAAATTTTTTAAAGGGGCTTGGGAAAATTAAATTTTTAAATTTATTAACACCCCGGGGTAGGAGACCTTTCCAACTTCCGGTATTTGGGGAACAGGGTTCCTCCTGGGGGTTGGGATCCTGGGGGGCAAAAAAGAAAACCTTAAACCCGCAAGTTGGGCGACGGACTGCCGGCGGCCTTAATTCCCCACCCCCAAAAACCCCCTTTTCTACAAACCGAATCATTTCATAAATAAAAATTTTTAAAATGCCTTTTAGAAAGGGAAAGAAAGGGTTTGAAATTAAAAAGGACTTTCCCCCGGGGGTTCCCCAAACTTTAACCTTTTCCCTTCAAAAGGAGGGGGAAGGGTCCAAAAATTAATTTTGGTTTTTCCTTGTATTGAAAAATTAAAAGGGGGGGGTAAAGCTTAAATGTTTTTAAAAATTGTTACATGCCGCCGGGCTTTTAAAAAAGGGGGGCTTTGGGAAAATCTTTAAACCGGAAAATCCCGGGGGGGGGCCCGGGGCCATCCCAAAAGGAAAAATTTTTGGGATTTTTTTTTGGGGGCAAAAGGGAAAAACCAACCGGAAGTTGCCAGAAAACCAGGCCCGGAAAATTTAGGCTTAAAGACCCGCTGGGGGGCACCGAAGGTATATGTTTCATAATTTGGGGGAAGGGGGTTTTTATGGGGGTCCGGCCGTGAAAAAGCGGGAAAAAAGGGCCCTTAAATTAATAACCCTTTTGGAAGGGTGGTTTTTAAATTTTAATAGGGGGGCCAAGGGTTGGGTTAAAATTTTCTTTCCAAAGTTGAAATTGGGAAAAATTATAAAAGAACCGGGATAATGCCTTACAAAGGGGTTAAAATTGTTTACAGAAACAAACAGTTTTTTTGGCAAGGAAAGAAAGGGCCCTTGGAGGAAAAAATCCGGGGGAAAAGGAAAAATTGGGGGGGAAGGGCGGAAACCCGGAAAAAAGGGAAAAGGGGTTTGGGGGGAGGGAAAAGAAGGGGGGGTTTTCATGGGGGAAAAATCCCCAGGAGGTTTGGGTCCCGAAAAGGCCCAGAAATTGGGGGGGAAAATTTAAATGCTAAAACCCCCCTGGAAACACTTATGATTGATTTTTGATGCCACAAAATTTAAGGGGCCCTTTTCCCGGGGGAAACAGTTTTTAAAAAGACGGGGGAACAGGGAAATTTTTTAAAAAATAAACCTTTTTGGAACCGGGCCCCCTCACAATTTTAAAAAGCCGGGTTTGGGACCCTTTAAAAATTTTAACCCTCTTCATTTCAGGGGTTTAAAGGGAGAAATTTTGGTAAAAGGAAACTTTGGGTAATCCTTTTCCCCCAATGAAAGGGAACGGGAAAAATGTTTAAACGATATTTAAAGGGGATAAAATTTTTAAAGGGAAAAATGGCCCTTTTTTTGGGGAAAAACTTCCCAACCCTTTTAAAAAACTTATGTTTAAACCGACTGTTCCCTTTGGGGAAATAAAAATTTTTGGGGCCAAAGGAAAGGGTTTGGGGGGGAAAAAACCCCAAGTTATTTTAAAAAAACCCCGCACAATTTCCCGTCAAAAAGGCGTTTGGTTTTTTCCCCCCAACTCTTTCCAAATTTCCTTTTCCACCCCCTAATGGAAACACTTTAAAAAAAGTTAGCAATTTAAAAAACCAAACAAATTTCCCAAATTTTTCCCTTTTTTTTTCGTTATTTTTTATTGGTTCAGAATCAAAATTTGGTTGAAAATTTTTTCCAAAATAATTTTAAATTTTTTGAGAAAAACCCCCCCCTCATACATTTTCCCTTGAAAAATCTCCCGGGGCCCTTTTGGGGGAAAATGCCCCTGTTTTCACGGAAATTTCAAGCCACTCCGGGACCCCCCCCCCCCCCCCGGCCAGCTTTTGCGGGTGGAAAGGGGTGGGTAAGGTTTTTAAACCCCGACTTTAAAGGGTAACCAAGAAAGTTTAAACTAGGCAACTCCAAAAAAATATTTGAATTAAAAGGCAAAAAGGGGTTTCCTCAAAGGGTTTTAAAAATTTGGGACGGAAAACAAAATTCCCTGGGTTAACCTGCATTGTTCCAACCCATTTTTGGGAATAATTTGGGAAACAAAGGAGGGGTTGTGAATTTTTTTAAACTTTCCCCAAGTTATTTTATAAAAACCTCGAAAAAAAAATTTTCCAAAACTTCTAAAAAAAAAAAAGTGTTCCCGGCCCTTAAAGCTTTTTGATTTTGGCCAAAACTTGGGCCCCCGCCCAAAAAGTGGCCCTAGGGAAAAACCCCGCAAGAAGGTTTTTTAAAAATTTAAAACTTAGCCCAAAAGGAGAAAATTTCCCTTTTTAAATTCCCTTTAAAGTTTAACCCGCGGTTTGCCAATTTCTTTTTTTGCCCCGGGCCTTGTTCCCTTTGGCCCCTTTTCCCGAATAACTGTGGTTAAAAATGCAAATTTTCCGGGGAAAAAAGTTAAATAATTTTAAAATAAAATGAAACTTTTCTTTACTACTACCTTTAAAATAGCCGGGCTCCTGGGGTTTTTTGGCCCAAGTTAGTTCCAAAACCCCCCTCCTTTAAGGGTTTTCCGGGGGAAGGAAAAGGGGGGGCCCCATATTGCGGGGGCTAAAAAAAGTACAGGGCAAACCCCCCCCCCCCCCCCCAGGGGGAAAGCAAGTTTTTGACCCCGGCCCGGCTTTCCCGGGGGGTTTCCTTTTTGGGTAAACTATCGGGAAAGGGTATGCCCCCGCATGGGAAACATGGCTCGGCCCCGCTTTTCGGGGAAGGAAATCCCTTCCCTTTTTATTCCAACAAAAAAGAAGGCGTTTTCCGGGGAAAGCCCTTGTTTGGCGTAAGACAGGGGGCCCCGGTTGCCCTGGGGGGGCACCACTGCACCCGCATTCCCCCTCCAAATTGGGGCCCCGGAATTGGGGGTTTGCCACCCGGCTTTAAGGGGTTGGGCTAGGCAAAAGATGAGGTGAAAATTTGCAACTTTTCCCCTTTAAAAAAAATTTATGCCAAACATTTTTTCCAACGTTAAAAAAAGTGTCCAGGAATTTTCCAAGACCTGAAAAAAAAAAAAAAAGGTTGGTTACCGGGAAATAACGCTTCATTTTTTGTGGCCTTCGGAGACTGCCCGCCGAAAAAAGGGCCCCTAGGGAAAAACCCTAAAAATCATTTTGATTTAAACCCGAAAAAAACAACTTTTTTTTAAAAGGACCCAAAAATTTCCCCAAAAAGTTGAAATTCCCTTTAAAGGATAACCCCTGGCTTGGCCAAATTCTTTTGGGTTTTTCCCCTTTCTGCCTTTTCCCGAACCACTTTCCCCAGATATGGGGTTCTCCGGGGGTTGTTCACCCAAAAGGGGTTCCAAAACCCCCTCATTTTTTTAAACTAAGGGGTTTTTTGCCAGGGCAAAGGTCTTAGGCCCGTTGCCTTTGGAAATAAACAGGGGCGGAATAAATGGGGGGTTTGTTAGCGCCGAAAAGTTGGGGGATTACCCAAAACCCCCTTTTAAAAAAAGGTCAAAGGCCTTGGGCCCAAGGGGCCGCCAAATTTGGGAAAGGGGGGGCCCATCATTCCCCAGGGAAATTTTTCCAAAACAAAAAGTTATTCAGGGCGACCGGGGCCCTAATTTTTTTTGCAATTGGGGAAAAAGGTTAAAACTCCAAAACCCCGTTTTCACCCCCTCCTTTGGGGATTCCCAAAGCAAGAAGACGCTTTTCGGGGGCATGAAAGTCCGTGTAAAATTGGGTAAACTTGGGGAAAACCTTTTCGCGGTTTGGGAGGCACCCCGGGTTTATGAACAGGACCGGGGCCCAAAAAAGGGGGGCCCCGGCCCAATTGGGTGCCCCGAAAAAAGGGAAAAAAACCTCCTCTTTAAGGGGCTTGGGCTAGGAAAAATTGCAAACGCAGGCTGTAAAAAACAATTTAACAAATTATTACCTTTTAAAAAAAAATAAGGAAACACAGAAGCATGAATGGGAAGGGGAAAAAACCTGTGGCCCAAAAAATTTTTAAAAAGACCTTTAAAATTGACTGTAGAAAAAACCCGTGAAAAGCCGAATAAAAGGGGGAAAAATTATTTGGGCCTCAAAGGGGAAAAAAACCCCGCGGGGAAGGGGCCCCCAAGGGAAAACTTTACCCCTTTTTAATGGGAACCCCCCAAAAAAAGAAAATGGTTAAAAGAATTTTCATTTGGAAGGGCCCCGGAAAGATTTAAAACCAATGGGGGTTTTAAAGGGGAAAAAACTTATTAAAACCCTCGCTTGGCAATTCTTGGGGGTTTTTCCCCCAAATTTCAAAAACAAGCACCAAACCCCTTCCCCGGGGGGGTTGAAGGATTCCCTATGGGGATTAATTCTGTGTAAGGAGTTAAAAATTTTCCAAATTTTTTTGCCAGGGGTTTTAAGTCCTGGGGCAAGGACCTGAATTTACCCTGTGGCCCTTGGAAAAAACCGGTCCCATTTAATGAAAATTTGGGGGAAATTTTTGGGAAAACCTTTAACCCGAAAAAACCCTTTTTTGCCTTACAAAAACCCCTTTTTTAAACTAAAAAGGGGTGTTAAGGCACAAAGGGAAATTTTCCCCAAATCCGCCTTTTCATTGTGGAACTTCCCCACACAGAAAAAAACTTTTAAACCAAAAATTTTAAATTTAAATCAAAGTTAAATTAACAAAGGTTTTGTATGCACCCCCCTTTTTTTTTTCAATTTAGAAAATGGGACCCAAAGGGGAATCTTCAACAACCCCAAAACCTCTAAAACCAAGAATTTTAAACCCCCCGATTTATAAAGTTTTTTGGGTTGTTTTTGGTTTTGTTTTTGGTTTGTCAGTAAGTGAAAAATTTGGGGGAAAATTAAAGGAAAAATTTTTTATAAACACTAAAGGGGGGTTTTTTTAAATTGGAACAAAAAGAAAAAGGAAAAGGTTTGCAAAATGAAGGGGGCCTTAACCCCTTAAATTTAAAAAAGAAGTAGGGCCTTTTAAAAATAAGGAAAGAAAACCCCAACGGTAACATCTAAGGGGAGGAAACAAAACAGGGAAGGTTGAAAAAGGCTGGGAGGCAGGTTTGCCCAAAACAAATTGGATCAAGTTTTTAGTCCCCTTTTTTAAAAGGAAAATGATGGAAACATCAAACAATTTTGAAAGGGGAAAAAAGCCCTTTCCCCTAAACAAAAAAGGTTTCAAGAAAACTTGGCGAAAATCCCAAAAATGAATAAGGGAAACAGGGTGGATAAATTAGCCCCCCTTTTTTAAAAATTTTTCAAGGAAAAAAACTTTGGGGGATGAAAGGGTTAAAACCCCAAAAAGGGGGTCTTTTTTGAAACCCCCTGGGAAATTTTCCCCCATAAAAGAATTAAACCAAAAGAAAAAAAAAAAAAAAAAAAAAAAAAAAAAAAAAAAAAAAAAAAAAAAAAAAAAAAAAAAAAAAAAAAAAAAAAAAAAAAAAAAAAAAAAAAAAAAAAAAAAAAAAAAAAAAAAAAAAAAAAAAAAAAAAAAAAAAAAAAAAAAAAAAAAAAAAAAAAAAAAAAAAAAAAAAAAAAAAAAAAAAAAAAAAAAAAAAAAAAAAATTTTTTTTTTTTTTTTTTTTTTTTTTTTTTTTTTTTTTTTTTTTTTTTTTTTTTTTTTTTTTTTTTTTTTTTTTTTTTTTTTTTTTTTTTTTTTTTTTTTTTTTTTTTTTTTTTTTTTTTTTTTTTTTTTTTTTTTTTTTTTTTTTTTTTTTTTTTTTTTTTTTTTTTTTTTTTTTTTTTTGTTTTTTTAAGGGAAAAAAAAATGGAATTTTTTAATTTCAAAAGGGGCAAAAGGTTAAAATTGAAAAATTGCCGGGAAGGGGGAAGGTTCGGGGGCCGGGTCAAAAAGAAAATTTGGTTTAAAGGGGGGCGGGGGGAATTTGGAAAGGGCAAAATATAAATTTGGCACGCTAGGCCCCATTTCTTGTTTTGGAGAAATTGAGTTTGGTGTGATTCGAAATAATTGTTGTGATTCGAAATTCAAAGTGACAATACCTTTTGGTTCTGGACCTCATATATTTTTAATAAAAGTACCGTTTTAAACAATTTTATATTATAGTTATTGTGATGTAAAAGACTTTGTGAAAGATTCTAAAACTTATACCACGTGCAGTAGTCAGTTAATTTAGAAGACGGTCATAATTTCAAAATAAATCTAACAGTGAAAGTGTCGACTTATGCTTGCGCTAATAGACCACACTTGTGCCACTAAATTTGCTTTGCCTATCACAAAGTATTTAAGGAGTATTTAAATAATTAAAAGAGTAATAATTATAACTAAATAGAAAATAGTGTTTATTTTGTTTGTCAGTACTCTACTCCTCAGTAATCTGCCTGACATTTTCAATTTTGTGTAAACATTATGTGCTTCAAAATAATATGTTTTAATTACGTTTTATTGGTTTTGTGGTGCAGTTCTTGTGATATTATTGAACAAAAGTGGTGTATGTAACAATATTCAGCAAATTTAACTGGATTAGCTGCTGTGGATACAAAATAAAGCCTTGGTAAGAGAAATTTAAAATATTGTTTACCTTTTTAATTTCAATTGTTATTACTAAGCCTCTCATTATTTTCATAGTATTTCCAACCTATCAAGTAATTATTAAAACAGTCATGTTCCCTGTGCAATCCTCTTTAATTTGATATGCAATACAATATATCTGCTACCATTTTAACCATTTTAAAAGCATTATTGTGGCACACCCCTACTTCAGATTTTCTGCCTTGAATTTCTGTTTGGTCAGGACCACTTTTTTGTTTGGCAGGCAATCGGATTGCCCCCGCCTCCCACCCCCTGCTCATCGAAAGTTTCAGTTCAAGCGCATTAAGTTTCTTGGCCACGCTTCCCCCCTGCACATTGAGCTGCGTGGTTCATAATGAGTTACAGTATTTCGCAATAAACACTACAGAATATTTATGCCCTATGTGGTAAGCGAATCAATGCAGTAAAATCAATGATGTCTGTCTAGATAACATGTAACTGCAGACATGATCAGGAACAGCCTCGGGTGTTCCTCAAATACAAAGCAGTCGCATGGACGGGAGGCTCACAGCCGTATGTGCAAGTAACATCAACTTAAAAATAAAGCTTACAAATGAATAATTAACATCTTTTCAGAAAAGCTGAACAAGTGATCGATGCGATGAAACAAATCTCGATCATAATTAATTTGTATGTTGTTTACTGCTATGAAGTTGCCCAATAGTGTGGGTGGAAATAATGTTTAAAATACGGAAGGAAATGCACACGGGGGCGAATTATTATTTTAAAAATTTACGTTATTAATGAAAATACAAACAGAATGAATAAGGTTTCTAATACTAATAACTAGGTTTATTATTTTAACGGGATGGTAAAGAATAAAAGGGGAATTGGGGTGGGGGTGAGGCGGGGGTGGGGGAATAGCTGTTATTGAAGAGCAATTTGAAGAGATCATCAATGAAAACAACTACAAGCATAATAAATGAGTGACATGAAAGATTACAATTTATCTTTTGAAATCTCTCTCTCTCTCTCTCTCTCTCTCTCTCTCTCTCTCTCTCTCTCTCTCTCGCTCTCTCTCGCTGTCTCCCTCTCTCCCTCTCTCTCTCTCTCTCTCTCTCTCTCTCTCTCTCTCGCTCCCCCCCAACCCCCACAAAAAAGGAAAAGGTTTTAAGGGGATATAAATCTCGCTCTGTCAAAGATCACATATATAACATAACGGTGAAGCGATTAGATGGATTACTCAAGCTGAAGTGTAAAATATCGTTAATATATTACGATATACTAATTATCACCACAGACGAGCTACAAGCAACGTCGTTCCAGGCCACAATGAACGTGACACATAAAAACATCTCTCTATCTATGGAACACGAACACAACGAAGCGTTGCCGTTTTTAGAAATCCTAATGAGACATAGAGCAGACGGCACAATTTAAAGATCAGTTTACCGCAAAGAAACATGGACTGGCCAATATTTAAATTTTCAGAGCTTCGCACCTGTCCAGTACAAACGGGGCCTAGTACGGACCCTGTTTGACCGTGCTAGGAAGATATGCACCTAGGACACACTGACAGAGGAATTTGAAACTCTGAAGAATGCCGTAAACCTGAATAGGTACTCCACAGGATTTATAAAGCGTCACTGCCAACAGCCCAAACCTAAACCAGAAGAAACTACAGTCCCTAAACTCAAGGTTTTCATCCAGTTAACATTCCGAGGAGATGACGTAATGCAACGTTTGCAGGACCGGCTCATCACAGCAGTTGGGCGAACATTCTGTGCTGCAACTCTGGTTATCAGGTACAAAACCACACCGATCCCCATCCCAGCAGTTAAAGAACCTGTAGCTCTGTACACCAAGTCGAATTGTATCTACTAATTTACATGCAGATGCGAGGTCATCTACATAGGTAGAACAGAGCGACAATTACATAACAGGGTGTTGGAACACATTCCGAACTGGGTG
This sequence comes from Cepaea nemoralis, assembly GCA_014155875.1. Taxonomy (NCBI): domain Eukaryota; kingdom Metazoa; phylum Mollusca; class Gastropoda; order Stylommatophora; family Helicidae; genus Cepaea; species Cepaea nemoralis. Next base: position 57,223 of record JACEFZ010013878.1, on the reverse strand, counting down.
GACAAGATACTACACACAGAAGATGGTAGCCTAGGCAGGCCGACACACCGGAATAGTCCTGCTTCATCGATCGCGAGACACGTGCTCGAGAGTGGTCATGTTGTTGAAAGAGACAGTGCCTTCCGTGTGTTGTTCAACACACAGAGTAGTCGGTTGTTAAGGTTTGCTGAAGCCATAGTGATCAACCGGCACAAGCCGGCCTTGTGCAAGCAGAAAGACATGTTAGTCAGTTTAAAATTACCGTGGTAGATAATCGACATTACTGTGCGAATATGTGTATATTTCAGATTGATGGATTTATCAAGTTATTTCACTTTATGTTGTGCGATTTCTGCAGTATGTACCTGACGAGATGCAGCGAAATATGCTAAGCAATAAATCGTGCAATCTGTTGTTTGTGTCTTCGTTATTCAAATATATGACATAATCAATAATAAAATATATAAAATAATAGTTAGTTGCATATCTTTTACATAACGTTGAAGTCAACACCAGGATTTTTTGCTGTTGTGATATCTTGGCATGTTCAGTAGTTTGCTATTGCTTTCTAAACGACCGACACCAATACCATTTCGTAAAAAAACCAACGCAACGCGGTCTGCTGCCAAATCGCGCGCAGTTGTGTTTCGAAAGCGGGTATGCGGGATCACGAACTGCGTCCAAAAATCCTTCGCCACGGAGTATTATAATATATAACAGATACAAAATATGAAGTTGCCGTATGGCATCTTCTTCCGGAGACAATGTTTAATTAAATTTCTTTCTCTCCAAGACCCTGTCTGTTTTTAAATTTAAAATTAGAGTCAGAAGGAGTTAAAGTAATGATTATTTTGATTTAAAGGGTTTTAAATATGGATCGACGTCAATGCACAGGGTTTGATTCCATATGGTACGGTCTCTTTCCGCATGGCTACTTGCCGAAAGTGTTGTACAAACAGGGACCCACCCTTCCCCTCCATTTCCCGCGGATAATTTGCCCCTTTGGAAAAGAATGTTATTATTGGACGGTCTCTTTCCCAGGTCTTGGGGGGAAAACTTTGCAAAACAGGGGCCCCGCCTTAATTATTTTGAACTAACAATTAAAGCGAGGATATAAATATACATATTTCCTCTCTGGTCTAGGGGTTACACGACTTTCTCAGTAATCCGGTATACTCTCGTGAGTAACGTGACATGCGCGAGAATCTGTAGCGGTTCTCTCCCCGTCGGTAACTTGTGGGGTATGTGAGCCGGTCGCTCAGAAAGCACTGGCAAACTAGTAGGCGTAATCTTGCCAAGAAATAAACAATCAGCTGAAAGATGCTGATGTTGACAGCAATTTCCTGTAAAGGATATGCGAAAATAAATAATTAAATAAATAAAAAAAATAAATAAATATTTAAAGCGATAACTAGGAAAAGCTGGTTAACAGCAACAGTTGCGTGTGAGTGACGGTAAACGAGGATATAAATATTTTCAGAAATAACTAGAACCCAGCTGGAATGTACCGGGTGTTTGCAAAGTCTCACTACACTTTGTATGTAGAATAAATTTGAAAAAAAATATTATTTCTTCCGTTGATAATACCATTCTGTTTGCAGTGCAAAAAGATATTCCAGCAGACAACAGCCATTCGCTGCATATTGCTTCACCATGGATTGTGGAGCACATTTTTTGATGACATCATGTACTTCATTTGTCAAATTTACTCAACACACGAAGTGTAGTGAGACTTTACGAACTTCAGGTATTTGGCTGTATACGGAGTGGTTCGCTCGTGTGTTGGCAGAGTCCATGAGTGAAGCAAACAACAGTTAGACTGTGACCTGTCATGTATGTAGACAGACAAAGGACGTGACCTGGTACTGGCTATCTCACCCGTAGAAAACTTTAGCTACAACTTCTGATCATCATAAGTAACAATTCTTTAAAATGCTTGATATGAGTTGTATATGAGTTGAGTTGAATTAAGAACGGACATCATTGCCCCCGGGGCATTCCCATAAGCGTTCAATCCTCATCTTCAACAGCCAGCGAAGTGTCCAAATATTAATGGTGTCCGTTGAAATCAGTTGAATATAATTAATGGGACTGTGGTAAAGCTGTGGAAATGTAAATAGTAGTTAACACCTCCGCCGCGGCTGAGGAGCGGCTGGCCAAGTGGCTTGAAAGCCGGACTATCCTTCGGGAGACCCGGGTTCCATCCATAGGTAAGGTGTGGGATCTTTTTCTGTCGGGGGCAAAAAGAAAATCCTAACCTGCACAGTTCGCGGCGACTGCACTAGCCAGGCGGCCTTAATTCCTCAGGCTCAAAGACCCGTCTGCGATACACCGCAAGGTACTATGTTGGCAGTAAATGACAGTTTTTATGACCTCCGCCGTGTAGCAAGCGCGAAAGAAGGTCTCTGAACATCAGCAGTAGACTTTCCCGGAATGCTAGTTCTTTAACTTCCTTACACTGAGGAGGGCGCAATCGGGTCATGATTCATTGTGTCTTTCCATGTGTGATTGTAAACAATATAAAAGAACACGGGATAATGCATTACACGTGTTATTTTATATTGTTGACATGAAACAAACAGCTTTCTTTGGTCATGTGATAAGAAGAGAGGCATTGGAGAACATCATGACAACTGGAAAGATCGAGGGGAAGGGCGGCAGAGACCGATCAAGAGAAAAGTTTGCTAGATGGATTGAGACGGTGGCATGGAGGAATATCATCAGGAGAGTTGATCCAGAACACCAGAGACCGAGAAATGTGGAGAGACATTAAATGCTACGCCAGCTGGCAGGGCACTTGATGATGATGATGATGCTGACATAATTTGGGAGAGGGTGCTTCTTCACTGGGGGATCAGAGACAGTAGAAGAAGACGGGTAAGCAGGGACACCTTCAAATTAATATCCTATTTGTGACCGGCTCGGTCACAGGATTATTAATATGAGCCAGGGTTGGACCCTAATATAACTTCTCTTCTAATGTTGAACAGGGTATGAGTAATGGTAGAATTGAGTAATAGAAGCTTGGTGATAATGCCTTACATGAGAGTGATGTAACGGGACAGTATGTGACACGATATTCAAGGGACAGTATAGTTTTCCTAGCAAGGAGAGGAGAAATGGCCATGTAGGAGGAAAACAGCGTCCGGGGCAACAGTTTAAGACTTGGATGTAGACCGAGCTGTCTTTGCGGAAACTCCGGAAATAGTGTTCTGTCCAAGAAGTGGTTTGGGTGAGGGAATAGAAGGGCGTAGCTTTGTCTATGAGGAAAAAACTCGCACAGGAGTTTGCAGATCAGAAATAGGCGTATTGATCCCATCGCACACACTCTTCATATTTCACTGTCTACACACCCTAATGGAAACACTTATCGACGTTAGTCATTTAAGATGCCACACAAATTCATAGTGAGCCTTTTCTGTAAACAGTTATTATTTATTGTACAGTTATCACATGGTAGTAAATTTTAAATCAACATAATGCTCATTCCTTTGCAGAACGCCGCACTCATCACATCCTGCTTGAAAAAGTCTCTGTCCTTCGGCAGATGCCCTGTTTCACGGAATTTCAAGCCACTCTGCATTCAGTTCCCTATGTCCAGCATTGTGCTGCATGGAGCTGGCCGTAAGTCTTTACCCTGACTATGAAAGAGTAACAGGAGAATGTTGAAACTAGGCATACTCAAAGCTATAATATATGTAATAAACGTGCAAAATATGCATTTGTTTCCTCGATAAGTTCTTCCACCATTTTGCACGAAGCAACATACCCTGTTAACCTGCACTGTTCCAACGATTTGTGGGAATAATTGAGAAGTCAAAGGCCAGGGTTGTGATAAACTTCCGAATGTTATTTTATAAAAACCTACAGAAATACACATATACACAGCTGCATATAAAGACAGTTTAAGTGTTCCCGCCCTAATGCTGCTGATCTGCCAAGATTTCTTGGCCACCGTTCCCAGAGTGCATCAGTGGAAATGCAGCAGAAGTTTTAGAATAAAAGCTTAGACAAGGTTAGAAAATCCTTGTAAATCTAAAGCTTTACCGCAGTTTAGCCAATTTCATTTTTTTGTCGTGTCCATAGTTCCCTATTGGCATTGGCAGAACTCAACATGTGGCTTGAAAGAGTGCATACTTTTCCGGAGAAATAAGTTGAAATAATTTTATATAGATGAAACTACTGCACTCACTACATTTCCACATATGCTCAGTCTCCTGGGATTCTTCGTGGCGAAGTAGTCACGCCGCCTGCCTAGCTCTACGAAGATTGTGGGCTATATTGCGGGCTACGTACAGCGCACCCCCCCCCCCCTCCCCCAGGCAACAGCTGTGACAGGCTGGCTAAACCCGGCGTGGGTAGCCGATTTGGTGTCAAACTGATCGGTGAATTAGGGTATGCCTACCCAGCATGTGAAGACATGACTCGGCAGACTGCGCGGAAGAAATCATTCCTGATTCAACGGACAAGACGGCGTTTACCTGCAAAGCGTTGTGGAACGTAATGAGCACGGAAAGCACGTAGTGTGCCCTGGTCATCCACTGCACCTGCATTCGTCTCCAGTTGTCTCGACTTGTCTTGCCACTGGACTCAGATGGACTCAGGCGAGAGAGTGAGGTCGACGAATTGTGCAACTCTTCCTCCCTTTAATCCAATTCATCGCGCAAGTCACTCTTCATCCAACGTTCATCCAACGTCGTCGAGTGCAATTTTCTCGAAGACTTCTGAAAAAAAAAAAAAAAGTCGTCGTCACCGGAACTACGCAGTTCATGCTTTGATCGACGCTTCTGGCAGACTGCCACGCCGAAAGAGACTGAGCCATATGGGATAAAACCCGATGCAATGAAGTCGACCCTTTTGCCATTTAAACCAGTATTAAAACTTAGCTTCTTTCTTTAAAGGCCACCGAAAAGTTCCTATGTTGAATATTCCCTTTCCAATGTGATGAACCACGCTGGCTTGTCCACTACTCTTTTAGTATTGCCCCGGTCCTCTGCTCTCTTCTTCCTGAACCAGTCTTTCCAGATATGGATACTCCGACTGTTCAGCTGCACTGTCCCTCCGACACCAGAGAGCCTTCACCCCATCACTTTAATCATAAGATAGCCAGAGTCAGGTCTTAGTCAGATATGACTGAGCTACCGTATAACAGTAGACGGTACTACCTGCTTCTGTTAGCGCCGAATGTTGGGCGACGCTTACCAAACCCGACACTCTACATTGTGTCAACGGCTTCGGGCGGAGGAGCGCAATTGGGAGGGGAGAAGCCCTATCATGGTGCGAGGAAATGAGCCTAAAGACAAAATGTCATGGCAGGGCAGACCAGACCCTAAGCCTTGGCTGGCAGCTGGTCTAGGATCGAAGCTCCGACAGGCGGACAGTTAGAGCAATGCTTTGCTGATCCGGCAGCTTCTGCAGCTTGTCTTGTTCCAGATGTAGAGGTGTTACCTTTCCTCTGGAGTGAACTATACAGGCCGAGAGAGGGATCATGCTGCATGGGCAACACATGGTCTCTATATTTTAGCCCAAGCTTTGTGCTATGGGGAGGTATAACTCCATCCCTTGTCTTCACCGGTCTCCGAATCAAAGCAAGAAGTAGCAGCTACGGGTCATGAGTCCGTGTCAGTTGGCGTAGACATGGGGCGCCACGCGTTGCCTCTGACGGTGGGAGACACCTACAGGTGTCACTGATCAGCTACCGTCCGCCTCAAGCTGGGCAGTCCCCGGCCAATTGGGTGCTGATCAGCTACATCCTGCCTGCTTCAATGGGTGCTTCGGGCTAGGACAAAATCTGCATCGCAGGCTGTAAAATCAATGCAACAGTTATTACTAAAAATATAAATAGAAATCACTAGCTACAGCATGCAACCTGGAACGTAAGAACCATGTGTCCAGAATTTTCCACTGACCTGACTAATATTGACGATGTGAGAAAAACGGCTGTGATTGATGCCGAACTCAATCGTCTTAACATTGATATTGCTGGCCTGCAGGAGACTAGCCTCGCTGAAGAAGGGTCACTCAGGGAAAACTATTACATCTTTTTATTTTGATGGGTAGAGGGCAGGCAGAAAAAAGACAACATGGTGTATGATTTGCAGTGACGAATTCGCTACAAGGAATGATTGAAATTCCAGCTGGAGGTAAAGAAAGACTATTATCCCTGCGCTTGGCAACTTCTTGTGGTTTTGCCACCATTATCAATGCATATGCACCGACACTCACTTCCCCTGATGATATGAAGGATTCGTCCTATGAGGAGTTAGATTCTGTGATCAAGGCAGTTCCAAAATCCGACTACATTTTATATGCTCAGGGATTTCATTGCTCGTGTGGGCAAGGACTCGAATTCATGGCCAGTGTGCCTTGGAAAATACAACATCGGTCGCATGAATGAAAATGGGCAAAGGTTGTTGGAGCATTGCACCAGAAATGACCTATGCATTACAAACTCCCCTTTTAAAACTAAAGAGCTGCATAAGGTCACATGGAAATCCCAAGATCCAGCCATTGGCATCAGCTGGACTTCATCATCACACGTAGACAACTTCTTAACCAAACATCATTAACTCGAAGTTATTACAGTGCTGACTGTGATGCGGATCATTTTTTTGGTTGTTGCAAGGGTTAGACTGGGACCAAAGAGAATCTACACAACTAAACACAAATCTAGCCACAGAATTATTAACACCCACGATCCTGATAAGTGATTTGAGTTCCAACAGCAACTTGATGACGCTTTCACTGATACATCAGAAAATTGTACAGTAAGTGAAAAGTTGGGTAAACTTAAGGAAACTCTTTATAAACAGCGGTATGGGTTTACGGCACTCTGGATCATAAGAGACAGGACTGGTTTGCGGAAAACTGCCAGACACTGTAGCCCTTAATTGATAAAAAGAAGATAGCTCTCTTAAGAAATAAGGAAAGAACAACGCGTAACACTCTCAGTGAGCTGAAGCAAGCTAGGAAGGATGTGCAAAAGGCTGCGAGGCAGTGTGCAATTGACTATTGGATCAAGTTATGTGAGTCCTTTCAAAATGAAAGTGATAAGGTAAACATCAGAAGCATGTATGAAGGGATAAAGACAGCCTGTGGCCCAATAATCAAAAGAAGTGCACCATTGAAAACATTGACTGTAGAAATCATAACTGATAAGAAACAGCAGATGGATAAATGGGTAGAACACTATTTGGAGCTTTACTCAAGTGAAACCAAACTAGCGGATGATGCCCTCAACGCCAAAGAGGCTCTACCAACTCTTGACCACCTGGGCACATTTCCCACCATAACAGAAGTTAAAAGTGTGCTATAAATGAACTTGCATCTGGCAAGGCCCGAGGTAAAGATGGGACTCCAATAGAGGTTATCAGGAGTGGACAAGACACATTCACTCTACAGATCCATCAGCTAATAGAGCTATGCTGGCGAGGACAAGTTCCACATGATTTCAAAAATTCAAGCATCATAACACTGTACAAGAACACGGGTGATCGAAGCGACTGCAACAACTATAGGGGTATCTAACTTCTGTGTATTGTTAGGAAAGTATTTGCCAGAATTGTTCTGCGCAGACTTCAAGTCCTAGGAGATCAAGCCTACCATGAATCACAATGTGGCTTCCGACAGAACCGGTCTACCATTGACATGATATTCTCATTGCGACAAATGCAAGAAAAATGCCGTGAACAGAATCAACCACTGTTTATTGCCTTCATCGACCTCACAACGGCATTTGATTTGGTCAGTCGTGAGGGTCTGTTCAAGGCACTAAAGAAGATTGGCTGCCCACCAACTCGCCTGTCTATTGTGGAATCGTTCCACACAGGCATGAAAGTTATAATCTAGTTTGAATATGCAACTTCTGAAGAGTTTGAAATCAAGAGTGGAATTAAGCAAGGTTGTGTACTAGCACCCACCCTCTTTCGAATATACTTTTCACTTCTACTGAAACATGCCTTTCGTGATCAGAATGGTGGTATATACATTCAATCACGCTCAGAAAGCGGCCTCTACAATGCTCAGAGATTTAAGGCCAAGATGATCAGAGAGTTGTTTGTGTGTTTGTTTGTGTGTGTGTGTGTATTTTTTGTGTGTGTGCAGATGATGCTGCAATTGCGATCCACTCTGAGGAATAATTATAATGTCTACTATCTACATTCTCCAATGCTTGTTCTGAACTTTGTTTAACAATTAGCAAAAAGAAGACACAGATTATGTCACAAAGTGTATATGGGGCACCATCAATCTTTATTGACGACGCCGAACTAGAGATAGTAGGCCATTTTACATATCTAGGATCAGAGGTAAATAGCAAATTATCCCATGATCAGGAAATGAACATCATAATTGGTGAGGCAGCAATAACAATGAACTGGTTAAGAAACAGAGTCTGGGAGAACAGGAAACTTACTGCCAAAACAAAAGCCCTTGTCTATCAAGCCTGTGTCCTTAGTACTCTTCTTTATGGCAGTGAGGCCTGGACAACTTACTCACACTAATAGAAACGTTTACACAGCTTTCATATGCAGTGTCTGCGAAGAATACTTGGCAAGACAAAATCACAAATACTGAAGTACTGGAAAGATCAGGTTGTGTGACGGTATATTCCATGCTCACCCTTCGTAAACTTAGATCGATAGGACACGTTAGGAGGATGAATGATGGTAGAATACCAAAGGACATCTTTGTTGGTGAATTACAGATGGGTAAGAGGTCGGCCTCTACTACGATACAAAGATGTGTGTAAGCGGGACATGATTGATACAGGCATTGATAATGCACATTGGGAGCAAGTCGCCGCTGAACGTGTTGCATGGAGGGCAAATATCAGAAATGGAATAAAGACAAAGTAGAAAATTATTGCAGATAAGTTACCACCGAGCGTGTGAGACGTAAGATGGTGCATGATGGTGGAAATGAACATTTACAGCGCGAATTGGCCATATCAGTCAAATTTGCCACCGCCATGGGTTGTAGTAAGTATGCCTTTTTGAAGCACAATGTAACAAACTATCGTCTATCAAGACGGCAAGGTACCAATGATGTTAATTGTAATCTAAAATGGATATTGTCTGCAGGCATTATAATTGTTTTGCTCAAGTTCAAAATAAGATTTTCACAATGTCTCATCATAAAAAGGATCAGCTCTTCTAATCCCTTAGCACTTCTAAAGTGTTATATATATATATTTATATTATTTTCACTAATCATTTTTGGAGAAACATTATTCGCAACGTCAGTCTGTACTGTGTACTCATGTTATAGTAGAAGAAAATATTCACACTAGAGTTGATATCCTGCAAGAACACTGAAATCGCCCACAGAACGAACTGTGAATGTATTGTTATATATACCACCGAAAGTAAACTCAGGTTCAAAGATGGTCACGGGTGATAAAACCACAGATGGGAAATAACAAATGATGAGTATACTAGCTATCAGTATGATCATGAACACTGTCGCTTTATCTCTATTGGCCATGCTTTCTGATTTACCATGATTAACTTTAGCCGCTTGCAACCAGGCATTCTTTTGATTTAATTTGTGTATCAAAACAGCAGTAAACATCACAACAGTCGGTAACGTCAGAAGACCGAGTATTGCGTGAAATAGGTACACCAACCCATCTATAAGTCCTTTATTATTTCTGAACACCAGGCCTAGTAGGGTTCTGTTCCTGGTGGGGTAGAAAATCCAAGTCATGTACCCTGTTGTGTATATCGGGGCAAAAGATAAGAACATCATCATGTACACAGCAATGATGATTGTTGTAGTTCTTCGTGGCGTGATCATCTGTTTAACGTGTAACGGAAAAGCTATGCAGAAATATCTCTCGGCAGTTACGTAGACTGTGAGAAGACACGTTATCTTTGCAAATATCTCCCGTTCAATACATGTAGTGAAAAACTGAAACTCGTGGTACACAATAGGCAAGTCAAAATTTACAAACAGCGGGTTGATATAGAGGTTCAGTAGCTGTTGGAAAACTAAGATTCCGAAATCTGAAACAGCCATAGAGAATAAACTAAAGTTGATAGTTGTACCAAGGCCTTGTTTATAAAATGTAATCATGTTTATGATGTTGGCGATAATACCGAACATACTTATAGCACCACAAACATATACGCCAAATATAAGTGCTACAATATTTTTCTGATAATCAGTTATAAAATCTGACTTATATTCTACACGTAAATATGTGTGTTCTGATCTATTATTATTTCCCATCACTAAAATCATTTGCGTAGAAAGAATATGGTTTATTCTATACGCTGTAAATGAGACCCAGACAGATGTTGGTATATTGCGATTTTATGAGCAAGTGGTCATCGATGACGCAATGTACATCGGTGAATTAACTGTTCCGCAGGTAAAAGGAGAAATCACTGAGGTAGTTAAATCGTTTCTATGTACCACGCAAACCAAGAGACTTTTACTGTTGTAGTCTCACAGTAACAAGTGAAGGAAATGTTCCAACGTGATGCCTGCTTCCAGAGGGATTCGAAAATAATAGTTTAACTAAACTAAACTAAACTAAACTATTAACTGTCCCGCAGGTAAAAGAAGAAATCACTGAAGTAGTCAAATCATTTCCATGTACCACGCAAACCAAGAGACTTTTACTGTTGTAGTCTAACAGTAAAAAGTGAAGGAAATGTTCCAACGTGATGCCCGCTTCCGGAGGGTTTCAAAACCAATACCATTGTGTTGGTCCGCTCGTGTTCTAGACACTGCGCAATAATGGCTCTCTTTGACTCCGGCATACGCTGTTAAAGGTGAAAAAATGTTTCTGTAAAGAAAAACAATCGACGTTTCATTGATATTAGGGCGCCCGTGGATTAAAATCATAGTGTGTATACACTTTAGTCACATCTAAGTCAGATATGATGGATCTACCGTATGACAGTAGACGGTACTGCATGCTTTCTGTTAGCGTCGAATGTTAGGCGGCGCTCAACAAACCCGACGCACCACACAAAGGCTCCGGGCTGAGGAGCACAGTTAGGAGGGTCAAGGCCTTATCCTGGTGCGAGGAAATGCAACCTAAAGAATAAATGTCATGGCAGGGCAGACCAAGCTCTAAGCCTTGGTTGCCAACTGGCCTAGGATCGAAGCTCCGACAGGCGGATGTTAGAGCATTGCTTTGCTGATCTGGCAACTTCTGCAGCTTGTCTTGTTCCAGGTGTATTGGTGTTACCTTTTCTGTGGAGTAAACTAGGAAGGCCAAGAGGGGGATCATGCTGCATGGGCAACACATGTGTCCAAAATTCAGCCCAGGCTTTGTGCTAAGGAGAGGTAAAACTCCATCCTTGGTCTTGGCCTGTCTCTGAATCAAAGCTAAAGGCAGCAGTTACGGGTTATAAGTCCTTGACTGCGAGATGGTGGGGATGACCATGTTTTCACATGCGCCCATTGTGGACGAACATTTCAGGCGCCAAAGGGTATGCTTGGTCACATTCGCCGCCATGGGTTGTAGTTGATACGCCTATTGTGAAGCACAATGTAACAAACTATCGTCTGTTAAGACGGCAAGGTACCAGTGAGTGATCTACTTTAGAATAATAATATTCATTATCTTTTTATGTGCTAAATTTCAATAACATCATGTTTTCACCAGGGGAATAGTACGACATCACAAGAAGTTATAAAGTGTTTCGCCCGAGGTATGCAATTCATTATAAACGTCGGTCTTACTAAATGCATATGTAATGAAATAAATCGAACATTTTCTAAAAGCTATATCAGTGAAGTGTCTAAACATGTACTCGTACGCACACCCCAAAACAGTATGTATCTATCATTCATGAAATAACGAGTGCTATAATCTCACATTAGCACCTGCTTGTTCTGTGATTATTTACTGATTGAAGACGTAACAGATTAAATGTGAACGCTAGCTCACATAGCCACACACACGGAGCGACAATGACACACACACACACACATTCATACACATCAATACCGGTTGTTATGTTATTAAACCACTATTATAATTTTCACATTGTGCACAAACAAAGCACAAACATACAAGAATCTATATGAATTATTCGTTCATCGTGTAATGGCGTGAGAACAGCAGCAACATATAGGACGGACACGGAAATATGTCATATCCAGGACTAAGATCAACAAATAGACAAGAAACGGATAATTGCCGATAACTGTTTGTACGTTTGCTATGAGGACGGTCAAATTGTGAAGCAACGGGTTGTACAATTATAGAACACTCTGTGGAGTGGCTATTAGAAGTATCATTGTCAAAATGATTTTGCAAATAAATTCTTCTTACAAGCGTTTTCGTGAAATAATATCATGGTTATTGAGAAAGAGCACTAATTTGAGCATTCCGTTCATGTGCAGCGTACACAATACAACACATGGTCTCTACAATTCAGCTCAGACTTCGTGTTATGGATAAGTATAACTCCATCCCTGTTCCCCACCATGGATTTGAGGTATTATGCCTTCTTTGAAGCATAATGTAATAAACTGTAGTCTGTCAAGGCGGCAAGGTGCCAGTATAGTATAATAATAATAATAAATGTTTGCATATCCTTTACAGGGCATCGCTGTCAACAGCAGCATCTTCCAGCTGATTGTTGATTTCTTGGCAAGATTACGCTCAGTAGTTTGCCATTGCTTTCTGATCGGCCGGCTCACATACCCGGTAAGTTACCGACGCGATTCGAACCACTGCCGATTCTCACCGTCGTCACGTTACTTATGAGAGTATACGAGATTACGGAGAAAAGTCGCTAACCTCTATTTCAGGAAGCCGGCCTAGTCCATTATGCCCACGTCAAAATGGTGTAAAAAAATCATCTGCTTCACTTCACTGGCTACTTCTGTCAAAGATGTCTGTATGTTATAGCGGTAGAACATCAACAACAGCCCCCGCAAGAGCCGTCCTTCAATCATGGCTGCCGAAGATACTCAATATCTTATACAAGTATCGTCATCATCATCATCATCATCATCATCATCAGCCATGCCGATAAGCGTAGACTGCCATGGTTCCTCATCTTACACGATCAGCACAATCTTGGAACTCCTTCCTTCCTTCCTTCCTTCCTGCCTGCCTGCCTGCCTGCCTGCCTGCCTGCCTGCCTGCCTTCCTTCCTTCCTTCCTTCCAGTACGTAGAAAAAGGTGTTCAGGCCTCGTTCAATTGTTGATTTCTCGGTTAGTTATAATTGGGGACCTGATGGTGTTTTGCTTTCCGCTCGTGGAAATAGAACTAGGTGTTTCGCTTCCTGATTTCTAGGCGTTTTAACTTGGTGTCGATTTAATCTTTGTTGCAGTATTCATGTCTGGTCAGGTTCACGCACTTGAAGGACCTGGTGTTGTTAGCCCCCCCCCCTCCACCCCCCGTTTTTCATTTCTTCTCATGGTGTTCTTTTTAGAGAGAGAGTGATTCATATGTAGTCATTGGTGACTCAATCTATCTCTCCTATAGCTTGCTCTGTGGTTGATTCTCCGTGGTATATCACTTCTTTCAATTCTTGTCTTGGACTCTCAATCTGGGCGGAGTGTAGTCTCTTCACCAGTTCACCGTGCGTTCGTGATTGATTTCATTTTCACTGCCTGTTTCTGTCTCCTCTTCTGTTACTTCCTCTTCTGCCCGGGCTTTGTTGTTGATGTCGTCTGTTTGGACTATTTCATTCTTGGCGTTTTCTTGAATGTATTCTTGTCTCTATAATGGTCTGTCGTCCTGCCATTACTGTGATTTTTAATCCACACCACAGACATGACAAGCAAGCGTGCTAACCATTATACCACAGCAGCTCCTGATTATGAGAGTCAATGATGTCTCCCTCCATACAACGGTTTCCATATTTTGAAAATGGTAAACTACTCAACGAGAAATTGCCTAGAAAATCGCAAATAGCCAATGCATGCTTGGGTTGAATGTGACGTTGTGTAAGGGATATTCTACCGACAGTCCCCATTCCAGATGGTGGTTAGACAGTCTTACCTCACGCTATCTTTACACGAGTAAACCCATTTAGGTCGCCCACAAAGTTTGTGAACCAATTATAATTCAACCACATGCTCGCACTATTCTAACCCGCATTCCTCTCAAGATAGATACGCGTGGACGGTCATATTTCTCCATTTCACACGATCACCGGCTTTGGAACTTCAATAACCCCTCCCCACGATGCCTATCGGCATAAGGTGAACAACAACAGCAACAACAACAGCAACAACAACAACAACAACAACTACAGCTACAACTACATCAACAACAACAACAACAACACGATCACCAGAGTCGTGGATCAGCTCTGTGTTTTTGTTTCTATTATGCATTGCGGCTAAGCCATCTAGATATTTACCTCTCTACCTTCCCAGTGTTATTCCTCCCTCAATCTTGCCAGTTGTCACCAAGTTCTTCAGTTTATTTCTTCTCATAACGTGCCTTAAAAAAATCTTTACTGTCTATGTCTAATTTCTTTAATCCGTTTACGGTTTCATTTGTTTCGTGTAGGACTTGTTCATTTGTTTTTCTCTCTGCCCATGGTATTCCTTGTAATTTATTCAGAAACCGCATTTCTACTCCTATTAGATGTTTTTCATCGCAGTAACTACAGCTTGAAATACTGCCTATTGCGAAAGCACTAATTTAATTAATGGTTCATGAAAAAAGTTGCGTCATACGTCGACCAGCAGTGCTAAATTGGTGTAATATGTCAGGGTATTCAGCAACTTCTTCTTCAACAATGATTCTTTCTTCTGTTGCCGAATTGGATTTATAATTTCGTCCATCATAGCCGCTGGATAGTAAAACCGCTTCAAGTGATAATTCCGTGCCACCGGAAAAGCCAGATTTCTTTAGTATTCATGACCAAATGGAAAAAGAAAAGAGCTTATTATGTTAATAAATAAAGACACAATGCGTTGCGCAATTTATTGCTGGCATATTTCGCTGCATCTTTTCAGGTGCATCCTGCAGAAGTCACTCAATATAAAACAATTCAAAACAACAAATCACTCAAACTAAAATATACAACAAACAAATATCCCCGGTAATTTGAATCGTCTCTCACAGTAATTTTAAACTGACTGACGTTTCTATTGTTTGCACAATAATGGTTTCGCAGTACGAATGACAGCTTTGTTTTACATTCAGTGACGCCTACAGTATGCACACAACGCGATACAGCGTTACATGTCAGGCAATAAACTGTGCAACCTTTTGTTTGTGTCTAAAAAAGGGCATAACTGCCTATAGTGCCCTGTGATGTAAGATAGGGGTGTCTTAAGCCTAAGGAATTAAGGCCGCCTGGCTAGTGCAGTCGCCGCGAACTGTTCAGGTTAGGGTTTTCTTTTTCGACCTCGACAGAAACAAAATATTCATCTCCAGGTAGAGAATTCGATCACAGTCTCCAGAACGGCTTTCTAGCCACTCGACCAGTCGCTCCTTGTTTGTGTCTACATGATTCAGATTCACTACGGGAAGATACTGTTTAGAGCATAATGTGAGACGCTCCGTGGCGAAGTGGTCAAGCCGTTTGACTCGGGCTATGGAGTTCGTGCTTTGTGCGACGCTTTCCGCGCTGCGGAAAGAGATCTAGCCATATGGGATAAAACCCGGTGCAACGAAGTCGACCCTGTCGACTTTTAAGCGACTTTTTAGAACATAATGTCCCACGGATGGGAATCACATGGGCTGTTGCTCGGTACTACAGGAGTTGGCGACCCAGAAAAATCCCTGGTAACAATTGTGTGAGGCTGTGTCGACCCCGGAGTCATGGGTTCACATAAAAATAACCCCCACCTCGCATGAGATTTAAACCCATGACCCCAAAACCGGCGAACGAAGGCGCTGGCTACCGCGCCACGACGACACCGAAGCTCATACACCCTCCGCCCATTATTCAAGAATGCACTATTAATTGCAATCAGTACGTCAGTACTAACAGCAAAAATCTCGCTACTTTTTACTTTGACAAACAGGACATTGATTTTAGTCTGTAACTATCATTACTGCCATATTCAATGCTGGATGAGAACTCAGAACCTGAGCAGAAAACTTTGTTTTCCTTTTATAATACATGCGCTGGAGTGTTTTCGATCTGCAGACGACTCTATCGCTGTTTGTCTTATTTCCGCCTGTTTGTGTTTGCGGCGGCTGCATGAGGGGTTGTCGAAGAGAGCTGTGAGATCATGTCTAATCGGAAAGACGCTGCTTTGTTTTCAAGCTGGCCTTATAGGAATGCTTTGTTGTGACTGGGACTGTTGATTCTATACTGAATGTGTTTGTAATTACCCACGGAGTACGTTTTGAGCAGCATATATTCGTGGGTTTAACGGTGTTCAGCTGTTCAGAAGGTAAGGGAAAAGAATGTTGCTGTAAATATGTGTAGATATAGATGTGTGTGTGTGTGTGTGTGTGTGTGTGCGTGTGCATTTTAACTAAATTATATGAGCACAAACAAAAGAAAACAACAAACAAAGCAAACAAAACCAACACGAAAATAACAACAACGAAAAGTGATCGTGTACGCGCATTGTAAAATTAAACCAACAGGCAAAAGATAAAGTTAGTTGCATGGCCTTTACAGAACGTAGCAGTCGACCCCAGCATTTTCGGACTGTTGTGTGCTTGCTTGCTTGTGTTCGTTGGCTTGAGCTCCAACGCGAAGTCCTGTATGTCGGATGAAGACATCCTGTTGTCCAACATCAGTGTGATGTCATACAGGACCTGAGTTTTGCGTGAGTATCCGTTGTCCCATGTCTGGCTTATTTGTGTGCAGACTGGTGGTTCCTCGCCGTACAGGCAGACACTCTCCGACTTCGGAGGAATCGGCGATCCTACTGACTTTAGCCAGGACCCCGAAGGGACCTGTTGCCCAGGACGCTCGACGAGGACGCGTCAATAGGTCTTGGCCAGTATATAACCCGGCCCTGGTGCCTTGGAAACACCTCTGCGTCCCAGGACTGTTGTGTGATTCCTGGGCAAGTTTACGTTCAGCAGTTTTCCATTGCTTTGTGACACTTATACCATTTTATGGAAACCAATGCAAGGTGGTCTGCTGCCAAATCGCCCGCAGCTGAGTTTCGAACGCGGTATGCGGGATTACGAATTGCACAGAGCCGGCAAAAAGAAACAGAGGAAGGCGTAAAAGTAGAAAGAAAAAATCTGGGAAGCGTATGGACAGAGCTGCATGGCATAACTAACACTGGAGTGTCTGTAGTTAGTTGAGGAACTATGCTCCAGTAAGGGATAAAGAGCAAACGATTGTTAAATGGTTGCTAGTATATTATCTTATTACAACATAGGAGCACTTTTAGAGTATTTACTCTTTTCGTCCCAGGTAACGCATTGTTTTGGGGCGTTCGATCGAACTCAAGCGTAGTCCATTCATACACGTGCTATTGCTTCTACTGAACTGGACTGATTTTTGCTTCTGGATTAGCTTTCCCTATTACAAGTGTTCTTCGTCATCAGGAGAACAGACTCCGACTTCTGAGGTACTTGTAACTGACGTCCCCAAGTTAAGGGCGAGAAGTCAACATTTTAGTGCAACTGACCTGTGTAGGGGTTGAACTCGCTTCCTTGGCATCAGCACACCGGAAGTTTAAGAGCGAGATACCTTATCGCATGACATGGGATTAACCATACCCTGTGAATCTTAACCATCGCATGATGCATTGTCTTATTTTTTAGGTTTGGTCAGAACATCCAGTTGAAATCTGGACTCTCCAGTGGCCACTTCCGTTTATCATGCATACATGGTGAATATAAAATAATAATAATAACAATAATAATAATAATAATAATAATAGTTTTAATAATAATAATAATGATAATAATAATAATAATAATAATAAAGGCAATTTTACTATGCCTTGAGGTGTATTAGGTCATCAGCATCAACATGTGCCAGGCCGATGGGTGTGGGCGATAATGATTCATAATGTCACACGATCAGCTGAGAATTACATCGGGTCTGTGTTCATGTCTTGATTTTGCCATTGTGTATATGGTTAAACGTATGGTAAAGAACTCTTTCATACACACTGAGGTGCATTTGGAATGTGATGCCAGCCACATATGTTTTTGACCGACTGGCACTCTATGGGTTATGTGGATCAATAGACACTCTATGGGTGATGTGGATAAATTGACACTCTATGGGTGATGTGGGCCAATTGACACTCTGTGGGTGATGTGGGCCAATTGACACTCTGTGGGTGATATATATCCATCGACACTATGGGTGACATGGACCAATTGACACTTAATGGGTGATGTGGACTAATTGACACTCTATGGGTGATGTGATCGAACTGGCACTCTATGCGTGATGTGGACCAATTGACACTCTATGGGCGATGTGGATGAATTGACACTCTATGGGTGATATAGATCCATTGAAAATCAAATCTATGGGTGATATGGGCCAATTGGCATTATATGGGTGATGTGGACCAATTAGCACTCTATAGACGATGTGATTGAACTAACACTCTACTGGTGATGTGGACCAATTGGCACTCTAGGAGTGATGTGGACTAATTGACACTCTATGGGTGATGTGATCGAACTGACACTCTATAGACGATGTGATCGAACTAACACTCTACTGGTGATGTGGACCAATTGACACTCTATGGGTGATGTGATCGAACTGACACTCTATAGACGATGTGATCGAACTGACACTCTACTGGTGATGTGGACCAACAGGCACTCTAGGAGTGATGTGGACCAATTGGCACTCTATGGGTGATGTGATCGAACTGAAACTCTATAGACGATGTGCTCGAACTAACACTCTACTGGTGATGTGGACCAATTGGCACTCTATGAGTGATGTGGACTAACTGAGACTCTATGGGTGATGTGACCGAATTGACACTCCATGCGTGATGTGGACCAATTGACACTCTATGGGTGACTTGGACCACTTGACACTCTGTGGGTGATGTGGACTACTTGGCCCTCTGTGGGTGATGTGGACCACTTGACACTCTATGGGTGATGTGGTCGAAATGGCACTCTATATGTAGAAAGAGTGGCAGTAACCAATATCTGTTACAAAAATAACCGAAGTAACAATTGTCTGGCGTAAAAAAAAATAGTAATAAATATCTAGCACACTATAAGTTGAAGTAACAACTTTATGGTACAGAAAGGATTAATGTACCAACTGTCATGATAAGAACGATTTAAGTATCAACCGCCTAGTTAGTGATTAGCAGTGTTGTATTCCCGCGGAAGGCCACCCGAATCGAAACATATATTTATATATATATTCTGTGCCTGTTATTTCATCATAAATCTAACTACCTGTACCTGTATTTGCATGCAATGTTTTTTGCTGTTCGAAAAAAAAAAAACAATAGCTAGACATGTTAATGAGATTGCGAAATAAGGATGTGCAGACAGCATCAATATTTCGATCTTTCCCGGTGACAAAATTACACCAAAACACAAACAGCAAGACAACCGAACAAAAATATATATTGAGAATAAAATTAGAATTATTCTGACAGAATTAATTAATTTAATTGTATGTTAAATAAAATAATAAGCTATTGAGCAACATAGAAATGACAATACCAGAATAATTGCGCCAATAAGTTAATGAATCACTGAGCCAAGAGAACATGAAGCTATCGGGCTTCTAAAATCTCAGGAATTAGAAAAGAATTCATTAATTCATCCTGTGCCATGCCGGTGAGCGTGGGCGGTCATGTTTCGCAATCTCAATCCATCACCAGTGTCGTGAATCAGCTCTGTGTTCCTGTCTCGACCATACCACGTGGTTAAGCCATCCATGTATTTACTTCTCTGAAGTGTATGGCTTGAGGTTAAACTTCAAAATCGTATACCCCTAGTAGTTGGCTATCTTTATCGAAACCCCAGTGCAGGAAATATCTGGTATGAAAAATTCACCACCATGATGGATGAAGTCTTTAGTAATGCGAGAGAAATAATACTGCTAGAAGACTTCAACATAGACACTAAAAAATCAAAGAAAACATGGGAAAACATAATAGAGTCATATAACTTCCAACAGTTAGTCAAACAAGCCACTAGAATAAGAAAATCATGTGCAACACTTATAGATCATATCTATTCTACGTATACTGACAACATCACAGAATGTACTGTACCTATTATTGCAATGAGCGATCACTACCCAGTATGTTGCACGTGGTCGAAAAGAGGTACCAAAACTCCGAAACACAAACATATAAATATAAAATATAGAAATTATAAAAACTTTAATCAAGATGCCTCTTTACAAGACTTGCTCAACTCATCTCTGGACTATGTTTAGCAGCTCTGGACCACCGGCTAAAGACCTTTCTAAGTGTATTTGATTAGCATGTTCCATTTAAGGAAGTTCGTGTTAAACATCACACTAATCCCCGGTGGATCACACAGGAGGTAGTTGAACTTATGAGAGACCGGGACAGGGCACATAAAAATAGAGATCTGACTATGTAAAGTAGTCTGAGAAACAAACCTCAGTATGTTGTTCGAAAGGAAAAGAAAAACTATTTTAAGAACTTAATAATAGATAAAACCAACACTAAAGATATATGGAAAGCAATTAATGCGATGACACACAAACACAAATCATCACAAACATTACCATCAAATCAGGTTACATGTGATCAATTCAGTAGTTTCTTTCAGTCCGACATAAACCAACTGAAGGCTGCAATACCGATGTGCCTCATGACATATCTTAACTACCAACATTCTGTGAGAGCAAATGCTATGGAGACATTCCCACAAACATACTGCTAATGACGACCACTGAAGTATTTACTCATCTCAGTAACCTAAAAAATAATAACTCATCAGGACTAGATGGAATCAGTAATCGGATCCTTTGCTATGCTGCACCGGCGATCTGCGAGTCACCAACTTTTATATACAATCAATGTCTAACCAAAGGTCACTTCCCATCAGCCTTTAAAATCGCTAAAGTGTATCCTCATTTGAAAGCTGGTTCTAGACGATTTTATCATGAGTAATTATAGGCCAATTTCCATATTATACCAAACTATTCCATATTATACCAACTATCCAAACCGCTAGAAAAGCACATCCACAAAACAACACCAGAGCACTTAGTTCGCCACAAACTAACAGCTAACAGTCAGTCAGGATTTCGGCCAAAATATTCCTGTCATACGGCCCTAACAAACATGATAAAAAACTGGAATCAAAATATTAACATCAATACTCTATGTGGAACGATGTTTATAGACTTTAGAAAAGCATTCGATATGATAGATCATACTATCCTAATTAAAAAACTTGAAACAATGAAAGTAAGCTTTAATATAGTGACATTAATAAACTCATTTTTAATAGATAGAAAACAAGTAGTGTCACACAATAAATCCATTACCACTAATACTGGAGTACCTCAGGGGTCTATACTTGGTCCTCTGTTATTTGCCATTTATATAAATGATCTTCCCTTATTTCTGTCATCGTCCTAAGATCTATTTGCAGACGACTACACAGTATATACAAACGCTATTGATCGTAATGTGCTAGAGTTATCATTGCAACAGGAAATAAATAGTGTAGTTAACTGGAGTCATGCAAACCGCATGCAAATTAACATTTCTAAAACAAAATCTATGTTAATAGGAACCAGGCAAACACTTCACACTCTAAACTCGAAGAGAACTCTTCAGATGCACATTGGTAGCACGCCTATAGAAAGTGTAACCGGGTACAAGGCACTGGGTCTTATCATAGATCAAAATCTATACTTTAATTCCCATGTTCATGCTCTAGTTAAACAGATAGCCAAAAAAGTATACCAACTTCCAAAACTTAAAAACTTCCTCCACGAAAACACAAGAAAGATATTCTATATTTCCCACATACAAACACATATTGATTATTGCTCCACAATCTGGGATGGATGCTCCACATCAATAGCAAAACGCCTTTATTCACTCCAGAAAAGGGCAGTGCGTCTAATCAATGGTGATAAGCTTACTGACAATTCTAACCTACATGAACTTCTTCAGTTACTGCGACTCCACAAACGCCTACTTTTTAATAAGGCTAAACTAATTCACAAAATCCTATTTCAAAATGCCCCAAGCTACCTTTGGCCATTTCTTAAATATAACGCAAGACATAGCGAACGACTAAATATATTTCAAGTCCCTAAACCTAGGATAGATTTATATAAAACAAGCTTAGCATACTCTGCCACTCAGTTGTGGAACAATCTTCCACAAGAAATCAAAGACACCACCAATCATTATACATACAGTCGCAACCTGTTAGAACACTACCTCAGGACAGACTACATGCACCCTTAAAAAAAAAAGAAACCACAAAGACAATAATAATGGTAAATTATCTCGAACGACAACTAGAAAAAAAACATTCCCATATGTATGGCACGTTACACCCACCTTGGGTATTCATGATGCCCATGTTAAACATTGCCTCAGCGAGTCATGTATTATGATTATTTTTCATGCGATTAATGCTTATTGTTCTTTTGTTGTCAAAGAATCGCTTCATAAGAGATGCTTAATGAAAAAATGTATGAGAGGAAATAGAGAAGAAGGGCAGAATGTCAGACGGGCCAGCGTGCCCAATTCTTAACCCTTTGAAAATAAAGATTTCCGTTCGTTCGTTCGTTCGTTCGTTAGTTCGTTCTCTAATACGTTGACGATTTTAATTTCTTTCTTGTAGGACTTGGTCATTGGCTTTTCTGTCTGTCTATGGAATTCTTTGCATTTTCCTCAGAAACCACATTTCCACAGCCATCAGATGTTTTTTCAGCTTGTTTGCTCATTGTCCACGCTGCACACCCTTACACAAGTGCAGGCTCTATGTAGCACCTCAACACTCTTTTTCTCGTTGCAAATGACACATTTTAAATGGTCAGTGTGTATTCCATCTTGGAAAAGGCACCCTTCGCCATGGCGATTCTTGTTCTAATGTCTTCATTTTCTTGTTCCTA
This sequence comes from Cepaea nemoralis, assembly GCA_014155875.1. Classification (NCBI taxonomy): domain Eukaryota; kingdom Metazoa; phylum Mollusca; class Gastropoda; order Stylommatophora; family Helicidae; genus Cepaea; species Cepaea nemoralis. The sequence continues at coordinate 34,270 of JACEFZ010013878.1, read as the reverse complement.
GTGGCGACCACAATCTGTGTCTTCTTATAATTTTATTCTAACCCTAGTTGTTCACTGTGTGCAACAACCGCTAAGTGTTGCAGATCCTGTTCATTGTCTGCAATCAATACTCTATGATCCGCGTATCTAATGATATTGATGTTACAAATAATATGATAAAAAATACTTTAAAGATTTTAACACAGCAGTGAAACAAATACACTTCAGGGACAATGGAGAATATCCTTCTGCTTTTGGTCAAATCATGAGGAGAAATAAACTGGAAAACTTGGTGACAACTGGCAAGATTGAAGGGAACAGAACAAGGGAAAGGCAGAGAAGTAAATATTTGTATGGCCTGGCCACTTAATATAGTTGAACACAAAGCTGATCCATGACTCTGGTGATCGTGTGAGCCGGCGAAACATGACCGCCCGCACTTCTCGACATAATGATGATCTATTTCGACAGATGGAGTAATTCAGCCAAAACTTTAAATGATAATTATCAAATATATCACTATATATATATCACACACAACACACACACACACACACACACACACACACACACACACACACACACACACAGCAACACGCACACACACAGCAACACGCACACACACACACATACACACACATGCGCGCGCGCACATTCGTAGAATCCCGTGGACGATAAATAAGTCCAGCCAAGTTTTTGTTATTGATGCTATTATTGTTCTTCTTCTTCTTGTCTGTTTATGTATTTGTTCGTCTGTCTGTCTAGTTATCTGTTTGTCTGTAATGAGGTCTTCTTCGGTGCGGGGAGTTGGTGCACTGAAATAAGAAACTTCTAGAGCGTGGTTTATAGAAGAATAGGGAGCACTGACGGATAATTTCAAAATGACGCTATTAACAGTGACTACCGTCTGTTCCTAGCACTCCTGCCTGCTACATCGGGGGTGGGAGGGGGATTGAGGGGCGTAGGGGTGGTTATATGTTTGAATCTCCATCTAGCGCGATCATTTGTCTTCACTGACCTCCCAGGTTGACCCAGTTGAAAACGTACCAAGTAATATACTGGGAAGTAAAGCCAGCCGGCGCGACACTGATCACATCAGTCACCGAGTGCCGACCCGTCTAACACATGGAACTAGCACCCGAACTCCATACAGTGCACCGACCTTTAGAGTTAAAGCTTAGTCTTCCAGATGATTCGCAATCAACTAAGCATCCAGAACCATTATGTGACAAGTTGGACAGAGCGCAGAAAGTCATCGGTTTGCACAATCGCCTATTTTCTGTGGTCTTGTGAGGTTGACAGCAGATTGTCTTCAATGGCACAGTGGCTTATTTTACTCATGAAACCTTTTATAGAGTAACGAGTGACAGTGGCTTACTGGTCAGTACGCTTCCTTACAACGACAATGGTCTGCGTTCAATCTACATCGGTGCGAGGGTTAATTTTTTTCTGGCACAAGATGCCCTGCAGTCGACCCAGCTTAAAATAAGTACTGAATAATTTTAAAATTAGCTACGTATTGTACAGGGTGTATTTTTTAATGACTGTGCAGTGTTTGAAAATATTGCCGGTCCAAGTTTTGTATTCATCCTCTGTAAAGTTCATGCAACATAATGGGTAAATAAAAACTTGGAGCGGTAATATTTTCAAACACTGCACATCATTAAAAATACACCCTGTACGTGAAAGTCAGGCAGTCAGGAAGCGAACTGGCTTATGTTATTATGACGTTGTCTATAATTCCCACACGGCAGGAACTTTCATAAGACTACCCGTTTTAGTAGTCGTATCATTTACATATCTGGGCACATCCTTGTCAAATGTAGACGATTTGATTGGCACGTGAAGATGATTATGTGGGTAGGTAATCTGGTGAGACGACATTTACGACTATGCTCACACTGCCAAACTGAATGATGAAAAAAAGGTGAAAAAAAATTGCATGTCCTTTGCAGAACTTTGCAATCTACCCCAACAGCAATTTTACGTTGAGTAGTTTGAAATTTCATTCTGAACTAGACGTCAAAGTTGAAGTTCAAATTAACACATGTAGGAAACGACCCCGCTACCTCGTCATCAACTTTAACAGGTTATGTAATCCTAAATAAGTGTTGTATGCATATCGTGCTGTCCCATTAGTTGTATATACCACTTGGCACTAACTGTTACTTCCCACAACATTTGCTGATACTCAGGTTAGATTTAATAAATATTTCCATTATCCTATTACCCCTACACTGGTCACCCCCAGAAGAGAAGTTATATTAGGGTCCATCGCCTGGCTCAAATTAATTATCCTGTGACTGGAGTCACCCAAAAAAGGATATTAATTTGGAGGTGATTGTTGTCCAAAAGAGTAAATGGCGTGCTCTAATAACCCGTAAAATATCGCAGGCTTATTTAAAATAAAATTACCGCCTCAATGGAGGTTTGAACACACAACTACAGTGCCGGTAAGAAAGCTCCCTATTCACTGCACAACCGCGGCTCCTAGTAGAACTTCTGGGTACAAATTCTGACCATATTTCAAAGTTGTAGGCTCGAGTGGATGGAAGGTAGGCTAATCACCTTCTTAAGTGTCTCTAGAGTGCCGTGTAACCATGCACACTCTGTCTTTCAGCACAAGGCACAATCGTTATTTAATTGTTAAGTTAATTCAATATCCTTTACAGGACGTCGCAGTCAACACCATAATGTTATTGCTGTTGAGATATCTCGGCAAGTTTGCGTTCAGTGTGTCATTGCTTTCTGAACGACCGGCACCCATACCATTTCGTAAAAAAAACCCAACGCGATATAGTCTGCTGCCAAATCGCCCGCAGCTGTGTTCTGAACGTGGGTATATGGAATTAGGAACTGCGTATGTAACTCCTTGACCACGGAGCCGGTCATTTAATGGTGGCAGGTTCAAATCCCAGTATGGCAATAGATTACAATTTGTATACTATTTAGTGTTTCCTCTAACCTCTACTTTTCCCCGTTACTTCTATGAGTGCTGATCAATATCAGGTTTCCGAGCACCTAATGCTCTAAGCTTCATGCACAATCTCTTCGGGATAATGTCGCTCCAGCCTGCGACATTAAGTACTTACAGATCTTTATCTACACTATCCTTTCATCCATCTTCTTTGTTGACGATCTCAGCATGTTGCCATCTTTGTCTTTCTGTTTGTCTCCATTCTGTAACACAGACCTTCTTACTTGGAGTCTCCTTGGCTAAGTGGATAAGCCACCGTTCTCGAGTTCTGAAGGTTGTGAGTTCGATTTCGGCCTTCGTCGTTCGGTTCACGAGTGCAAAATACCTCGGAGACTCCCGGGGTCGTCACTGGAGCTACTGAGTTCGTGCTTTGTGCGATGCTTTTGGCAGGCCGTCCTGTGGAAAGAGGCAGGGCCATATGGGATAAACTCGGTGCAATGAAGTAGATCCTCTGGATAGACTGGCAGAGAATGCACTTCTTGCTAGTAGAGTACCTATGGACAAGGGAGAGGTGGCCGTGCGCCTGTGGGAAGAGGTGGAGAAAGTGGGGGAACAGATTGAAAACCCATATGTGGATACAATGAAATTGCGGGGGATCGGCAGGGGCTCTGGTAGAATAGCAAAACTGAGAGGGAAGACGAGGAGAACTTTCAATCAGATAGCGGTGGGAACGATTAGTAGTGCGACTCTTCGCTGGATGTTGAATGAGGGGACGGAGCATGTATGGGAATATCCTGAGTGCAGTGTTGTCAGCTCAACTCAACAACATACAAGATCTCTGGCCTTTTAAACTCGTTTAAACCATCTTCTTAATCTGTTAGTACTTCATAACGTGCTCTGTCTACTTCTTTTTTAACATCCATTCTTTAACACAATCTTTGTCACTTCACATTCCATAACGCATTAATTTGTCATTCTGCCTACGTCCATTCTTTAACATAATCTTATTCTGTTCATATTTCATTACGCCTTCTTTGTTGTTTAGCCGGCTTCCATTCTGTAACACAAACTGTTTGAATATGTTAGTATTTCATAACGCGTTTTGTCTCCTTCTGTTTAAAACCATTCTTTAACACAAACTTTCTTAATATGTTAGTATTTCATAACGTATTTCGTGTATTTCTGTTAACATCCATTCTTTAACACAATATTAATCTGTCCAGATTTCATAACGGCCGCTGTGTCATTCTGTCAGTGTCTATTCTTTTACACAAACCTTCTAAATCTATTGCATTTCATAACATTGACAATTACGGGATTCTTTGCACACTGCATTCTAAAATTATTTCTTAGTGGCGTAGTAGTTAGTGTGTTTGTCTGTCAAGACATTTTCCGAACTCAATCCCCAACCAATTATGTCTGTAGTGGCGTAGTGGTTGGTGTGTTTGTCTGTGTTCCGAATTCAATCCCCAGCCAAAATAGGCTTATTTTTCAGACCAATGTGGCCCCGAAGTCCACCCGACCTAATACAACTGGCTATCTAACATGTTTCTGAATCCTCTAGAAATTATCTGGGGAGAAAAGGCGTCGAGGAAAGGAACTAGCGACCCAACAACACATGTCATGTCTATAATATGTGACCGGCTAATACTTGACACCAACGCCAATATCTGCTATGTAAGTCCATTACCCCATATGGACAACAATCACCATCGCATTAAAAGGACTGTGAGGGTAAACCCAGGACTATCATTCTGAGCCGGTGATGGACCCTAACTATAACTTCTCCTTGAAGTTGAACGGCGTAGGTGTAATGGTAAAATCGAATCTGCTATAGGGCTACCTTTACATTTTAACTCACTGAGATCAAAGTTATCAAGAATAAGGGGAACTGCAGTAAAGCTTAAAATGGCAATGAATCACCAAAAAACGAGAAGTAGATTGTGAACTTTACTAGAACACGACTACAAGAAACAAAATGGACGTTGCGGCTAAAGTCTTCGTCGGCACAGAACAAATAAACACAAACAGACACACACCTACACGAAAAACACTACACGAAAACACAAAGGCTACTTATCCGAGTTCTTATTTGGCTGAAAAGCTGAAAGTTTTTGGTGAGATCATACTTAGTGCTTTACCGCTTTGGCATATGGCATCACAACCTCATGTCTGAGAATGGTAACTGCAGCTTTACGCTGGTTGGAGAACAAACTGTATTCGCATATTGTGATTGTAACTGATCCACAAAGCATGCTGACAAAGGTGAAGACTGGCATGTTTCATGCAGATTGGCAGGCATCGATTCAGAGGTCGCGGGATTCCTTGGATCTTTTCTCCAGGACATTTTTGTGTGGCTGGAAATGAACAGACATACAAATTGGTTGGTGTCGGAAAATTAAGAGGTGATTTGATATATGATAAGGTAGATAGGGTGAAGGCCTCCTGGGAACATGTGAAAAATGCAGAACAACAGATAGACTATGATGGTCTAGAGCAGTGATTCTCAACCTTTTTTGGCCCATGCCCCCCTTCACCATATTTTCAGAATGTCATTCCCCCCTTCCTATCAAAACTTTGGCCCGTGCCCCCCTTCATCGTATTTTCAGAACGTCATTCCCCCCCCCCCCCATTTCATATTTCCTATCTAAAAATCCCCCCACCCCTACACAGTATACGTAAAAATGGAAGGTAAATTTAATAGCATATGCTAAAACAAGTCTAGACATCCACATAAATCATGATTTGTGGGTCTACTTACTTTATAAAATGAATTTTAGAAGGATGAGACGTACATAACTATAAAGTATGAAGGGAAAAACAATATCAAGTAATCGGTTCTTGTATTAACGCGATCTTGAAATGGTCTTCCAGGCCCCCCATGGAAATCCTAAAATTCCCCCCACCCTCCCCAGGGGGGGGGGAATTCCCCACCGGCTGAGAACCACTGGTCTAGAGTGATTGCAACAGCCAGGGGTAGTCAGAGGATCTGGAACGACAGTCATCACTCAGAGGTAAAGCAAGACGGACATATAATCAGATTGTAACGGGCACCATTAGTTTTGTGACTCTTCACTGGCTGTTGAAGATGAGGACAGCGCTTACGGGAATGCCCCAAGTGCAATGATGTCGGTTCTTGACTCAACTCAGCTTAACTCATTATTTATGTGCGTCTTGGTCTCAATATCAACATAACTCCAATCATGAGACACAAATCCATATCCACATAACTTCAATCATGAGACCCAAATCCATATCCACATAACTCCAATCATGAGCTCCAAATCCATATCCACATAACTCCAATATTGAACCCAACATCCATATCCACATAACTCCAATCTTGAACCCAAATCCATATCCACATAACTCCAATCATGAGATCCAAATCCATATCCCCATAACTCCAATCATGAGACCAAAATCCTTATCCACATAACTCCAATCATGAGACCCAAATCCATATCCACATGTACAATGTGGATAAGCGGGGAGGCCATATCTCGCCATCTCACACAATCACCAGAGTCTTGCATCAGCTCTGTATTCGTGTTCCGGTTATGCCATGTGATCAAGCCCGATTATGCCATGTGTTGTCAAGTCCCGTTATGTCATGTGATCAAGTCCCATTATGCCATGTGGTCAAGCCCGATTATGCCATGTGGTCAATCCCGATTATGCCATGTGATCAAGCCCGATTATGCCATGTGATCAAGTCCCATTATGCCATGTGGTCAAGTCCCATTATGCCATGTGGTCAAGTCCCATTATGCCATGTGGTCAAGTCCCATTATGCCACGTGGTCAAGCCCGATTATGCCATGTGATCAAGTCCCATTATGCCATGTGGTCAAGCCCGATTATGCCATGTGGTCAAGTCCCATTATGCCATGTGGTCAAGTCCCATTATGCCATGTGATCAAGTCCCATTATGCCATGTGATCAAGCCCGATTATGCCATGTGATCAAGTCCCATTATGCCATGTGGTCAAGCCCGATTATGCCATGTGGTCAAGCCCGATTATGCCATGTGGTCAAGCCCGATTATGCCATGTGATCAAGCCCGAGTATGCCATGTGATCAAGCCCGATTATGCCATGTGATCAAGCCCGATTATGCCATGTGATCAAGTCCCATTATGCCATGTGGTCAAGCCCGATTATGCCATGTGATCAAGCCTGATTATGCCATGTGGTCAAGTCCCATTATGCCATGTGGCCAAGCCCTATTATGCCATGTGATCAAGCTCGATTATGCCATGTGGTCAAGTCACATTATGCATGTGGTCTAGTCCCATTATGTCATGTGATCAAGTCCCATTATGCCATGTAATCAAGCCCGATTATGCCATGTGATCAAGCCCGATTATGCCATGTGGTCAAGTCCCATTATGTCATGTGATCAAGTCCCATTATGCCATGTGGTCAAGTCCCATTATGCCATGTGGTCAAGCCCGATTATGCCATGTGGTCAAGTCCCATTATGCCATGTGATCAAGCCCGATTATGCCATGTGGTCAAGTCCCATTATGCCACGTGATCAAGCCCGATTATGTCATGTGGTCAAGTCCCATTATGCCATGTGATCAAGCCCGATTATGCCATGTGGTCAAGTCCCTTATGCCAGGTGGTCAAGTCCCATTATGCCATGTGGTCAAGTCCCATTATGCCATGTGATCAAGCCCGATTATGCCATGTGGTCAAGTCCCATTATGCCATGTGATCAAGCCCGATTATGCCATGTGATCAAGCCCGATTATGCCATGTGGTCAAGTCCCATTATGCCATGTGATCAAGCCCGATTATGCCATGTGGTCAAGTCCCATTATGCCATGTGGTCAAGTCCCATTATGCCATGTGGTCAAGTCCCATTATGCCATGTGATCAAGCCCGATTATGCCATGTGGTCAAGTCCATAATGCCATGTGGTTAAACCTGATTATACCATGTGGTCAAGCCATCCAGGTATTTATCTCTGTGTCTTTCCATTGCTATTTTCCCCGCTAAGTTTACCAGTTGTCTCTATATTTCCACGTTTATTACTCCTCACAACATCTTGACTACCTACGCCTAATTTCTCTAGTTTACTGTTTTCACTTGTTTTTCGAAGGACTTGACTCTCTCATTCGTTGTTTCGTCCATCCATGGCATTCTTCATTTGTTTTCCATTAAAAAAACGTTTAGACTGCCATTAAATAGTTTACACCGTGTATACTTATTGTCCATATTTCACACTTACACAGAACAGTATAGTTATTATATAGTACAGTAGCACACTATTTCTCACTGCAAATAACTTCAATTAACCGATTTTTATTTGGTATTAAGTTTTCCATCTTCTAAAAGACTACTTTTGCCTTGGCTATTCTTGTTTTAATCTCAACACGTCGTCTCCCATAATAAATTATGCCAGTTTCAAGATAGTTGAACTAATTCACCAGCTGAAGAATTTCCCCATTTCTGGGATGTTACACTGTGATATTTCCTCTTCTACGAGATGGCCATAATTTCAGTTTTATTACAAAATACCCGCCTAAAACACCCGCTGAAATGGCACAGAAAGTGCGCTGTTATTAAAGTCCCCAGACACTGCGCGCACATACCAGATTGAGAAATTATGACATAAAGTCGGTCGGGATTTAATGTATGTCATTCCTGAAAAGGAAAAAAGATCATGTGCAGAATTGAAAATAGGATTAAACGGTGAATTGCGTAATAAAATTATGGTAAAAATGTTGACATAATTTTATTACTGTTTTTTGTTTCCTTAATGCTTTAAAAAATGTGTCTTGAGGAAGATTTATTTACAGCTATTATTCAGTTTGTAAATATTGTCATTCACACTTGTATGTGTCCATCTTTGTCTGTTTCTTTATTTTTTATTTCTTTATTCTCGCTTTTATGTGTCTATCTATATTATTTCGCAATTCACATCTTTATGTATGCACTTGTGTTATTTGGTTATCCATACCTTTATGTGTGCATTTGTGTTATTTCGATATTCAAACCTTTTGTGTGCATCTTTGTTATTTCACTACTCACACCGCTGTATGACCATATTTGTTATTTCACTACTCACACCGCTAAATGACTATATTTGTTATTTCAATACTCACACCGTTATATGACCAACGTTGTTATTTCACTACTCACACCGCTATATGACCATATGATTGATTGATCGATTGATCTAGGAACCGACATCACAGCAATCGGGGCATTCCCATAGGCGCCCCGTCCCAATCCTCAGCAGCCAGCGATGAGTTCCAACACCAATGTACCAGTAGCGATCTGATTATATGTGCGTCTCGCCTTACCTCTGAGCGTCGAGCGTGCGCCAGATCCCCCCGTCACTCCTTGCTGCCTTATTCTTGCCAGACCATGATGATCTATTTGCTCCTCCGAGGTGTACACGTGCTCCCACAAGGCCGCATCCACGTCTGCCTTTTCATGCATAAATACTCCACCAAGTTTTGCAGAGCCAGCCAATCTGTCCGCCTGTTCATTCCCCAGCACATCAGCATATCCCGAAGAAAAGATACAGGCAATGCTTGCCACCCGTGACCTCCGAAGCGAAGCAAGCCACACTGCACGAAGCATGCCTATCCTCACCTTCCTCAGCATGCTTTCTGAGTCAGTTACAATCACGATGTGTATGTGTATCGTATTCTCGATCCAGCGGAGAGCTGCAGTGACCGCCTCCACCCCCATTCTTAAGCTAGATGTTGTGGTATCATATGCCAGGCTCTCCTGCACCAAACGTCGGCCATTAGCTTTTGCTATGAATCCCCAGACACTTCTCCTACCTCTCGAAACCGAACCATCTGTGTATATAATCACATCACCCGAGCGGGCATTATCCTGAATTAGTTGCTGGATTTCCAGTTCCGTGTTCCCTGCTGGCCACTCCCTGCACTCCCGGCTCAATGTGATTATAATTCTGCACAAGTCTGACTGCTCCGCTGGCACTCTGACCCACTCCTCTCCTCGCCTAATGTTCTCCAAGATGCACACCTGTCTGATCGTATCCTCCGCATGAGTCATCCATGATTTCCCTCTTATCAGTCGCTGACCCTTAACTGTGTCCAGCGCCTCATGCAGTGGGTGATCTGTGTCTGCAGCTACTCTGAGGTATGCCTTCGCCTGCATCACCTTGAACCTACCTGCAACAATCGGCAAACCAAGGATGTAACGCATACACACTACTGGGGTGTCTCTGGTGCATCCCATAATGACCAGCATAGCTTCGTTCTGTATGCGATCTAACTTCACCAGCTGACTCTTTGAGACAGTGAATAGTCCTGGTCCATAATCAATCACTGAGAGAATCAAGTGCTGGTATAGTGTGAAAAGCATTCTCTGCTCTGTGTCCATTCAAGAATATCATCTGCAAATGTTAGTATCCTTCCAATCCCTGGTGCTTTTAGGTTTGCAATCCTGCTCATATTCACGTTAAAGAGCACAGGTGAGATTGCAGATCCATGTGGCAATACTGGGGTTAACATATGTGGTTCTGAGATCCATGCACCCAGACGGTGAGCAACCCGACGAGAATACAGGACGGTTGCTATCCAGTTCACGAAATAGGGATTGACCCTCTTCTCCATCAGTGCGGTCATCAAAATATCATATCGAACTCTATTGTACGCATCCTCGAGATCAAGCGCTGCTGCCATCGTTTCCTGTATACTCTGGAACCACTCATAAACGTCAAAGGCAAAAGTGGCTACATATGACCAGGAATCTTTTCCTGGCCTGTAACTCCCCATGCCCCTTGGAAGAAGCTTCCCCCTGTCCAAAAACTCTTGCAGCTTGACAGCGACTTTCTTCTCTAGAACCTTCCCAAATGTATTATGAAGGGTGATGATCCTAAAGCCGCTAAGCTTTGGATGATCCTTGAATGGTCTTGGGAGAGGGATGAGATAGGTGTGCACCCAGTCCTGTGGTACTGATGATGTCCTAATGCTCTGGTTAAAGCAGTCGGTCATCTCCTTCAGGTCTGCATCGCTCAAAGCCTTCATGTGGCCATACCTCATCACGCCCTGGTGCCGTATCTTTTGCCTTTTTCAAAATATGTTTAACATCTTCAACCCCTATGGTGACTTCATAATGCATATTCTTCATGGTGCCAGATAACTCCTCTCTAACTGCATCCCTGGTGTCCGCATCATTATGATTGGTCTGCTCAAAAAAACTCTGGAGAAACGCCTCCCCTTTCTCTTTGTCTGTTGTCACGCACACGCCATCATCTCTATAAATTGTTCCCACTGTCGTAGGCCTATCTTTTCTTTGTATTTGTCTGTGCAACTTCCAGAATTTTCGCAGTGTTTTATCACCTCCAATCTCCTTCATGAAACATTCCCATTTTGCCTTTTTGGCTTCTGCAGCACAGCCCTTGAAAACTTCCACCTGATCTTTCTTGACATTTTCCGCTGTGTCAAATTCCTCTCGTGAGCTTCGGTGTGTCTGTCGCGCTTTCTCTAGCTGCTTCACTGCAGCTGTCTTTGCTTTCCAAGCATGGTCTACTTCTGGGGTCCATCGTGGGGCTGCAAAAAAGGAGTTTTAACAGTCCTGTTGCAAGCCCCCTGTCTGAGGAGTCCAAGAAGGCTGTCGGTCCACTCATACCGGAAGGTCTTGCGCGCTCTCCCAGCCTTAACTTTCCTGGATTTAGAGATCAGGACCGATCACGACATGTGATCACTCACATGGTCATTCAAAACAGCCCACTTTACATCAAGGACTGATGACTGGGAGACCAGTGCCAAGTCAATAGCTGTGTCTGCATCACCAGGCCTCATTGCCATTCTAGTCGGCCTCCCATCATTTATACAGACCACATTAGAGATGCACGACATGGTTTTTCATTTTTCAGCTCACATATGAGTTTATGCCTTACTGTCCTTTACAAGAAATTTACTTATGTCCAGTTTATGCCTTTACTTGCCAAGAAATTTACTAGTATCCATTTTACGCCTTTACTTCCAAGAAATTTAATAGTGTCCAGTTTACGTCATTGTCTTCCCAAGAAATTTACTAGTGTCCATTTTATGCCTCGTCTTCCCAAGAAATTTACTAGTGTCCATTTTACGCCTTTACTTGCCAAGAAATTTACTAGTGTCCATTTTATGCCTTTACTTGCCAAGAAATTTACTAGTATGCATTTTACGCTTTTACTTGCCAAGAAATTTACTATTGTCCATTTTACGCATTTACGTGCCAAGAAATTTACTATTATCCAATTTACGACTTTACTTACCAAGAAATTTACTAGTGTCAATTTACGCCTTTACTTGCCAAGAAATTTACTAGTGTCCATTTTACGCCTTTACTTAACAAGAAATTTACTATTATCCAATTTACGACTCTACTTACCAAGAAATTTACTAGTGTTAATTGTACGCCTTTACTTGCCAATAAATGTACTAGTGTCCAGTTTACGTCTTGTCTTCCCAAGAAATTTAATAGTGTCCAGTTAGTCGTGCTTGACTTCCCAAGAAATTAATAGTGTCCAGCTTACGCCTTGTCTTCCCAAGAAATTTAATAGTGTCAATTTTATGCCTTGTCTTCCTAATAAATTTACTAGTGTCCATTTTACGCCTTTACTTGCCAAGAAATTTACTATTATCCAATTTACGACTTTACTTACAAAGAAATTTACTAGTGTCCATTTTTACGCCTTTACTTGCCAAGAAATTTACTATTATCCAAGTTACGACTTTACTTACCAAGAAATTTACTAGTGTTAATTTACGCCTTTACTTTCCAATAAATTTACTAGTGTCTAGTTTACGCCTTGACTTCCCAAGAAATTTAACAGTGTCTGGTTTACGCCTTGACTTGGCAAGAAATTTAATAGTGTCCAGTTTACGCATTTATTTCCCAAGAAATTTGATAGTGTCCATTTTACGCCTTGACTTCTGAAGAAATTTACTAGTGTCCACTTTACGCCTTTACTTCGAAGAAATTTACTAGTGTCCACTTTACGCCTTTACTTGCCAAGAACTTTAATAGTATCCAATTTACGCATTTACTTGCCAAGAACTTTAATAGTATCCAATTTACGCCTTTACTTACCAAGAAATTTACTAGTGTTCATTTTACGCCAAGAAATTTACTAGTGTCCACTTTACGACTTTACTTGCCAAGAACTTTACTAGTATCCAATTTACGCCTTTACTTGCCAAGAACTTTACTAATATCCAATTTACGCCTTTACTTGCCAAGAACTTTACTAGTATCCAATTTACGTCTTTACTTGCCAAGGAATTTACTAGTGTTCATTTTACGCCATTAATTTCCAAGAAATTTACTAGTATCCATTATACGCCTTTAACCTTACTTCCCAAGACATTCTCTATAAGGTCGGTCACTTGGACTTAAACGGTGGTATCTTGTTCAGAAAGCAATGGTAAACTGCTGAACCTAAAATTACCTAGAAAATCATCATGGGGTTGACTTGCAACGCCTTACACAGGATATGCAACATTACGCTAAGCGCTTGTAAGCGAGATTACGAACCACGTTCATAACCCCTTCGTCACGATCTAGGCGCTGGTAATAGGACAATTGCTGTATTGTGTGTGTGTGTGTGTGTGTGTGCGTGCGTGCGTGCGTGCCTGCCTGCCTGCCTGCCTGCCTGCCTGCCTGCCTGCGTGTTCGCTGACTTTGGACTCAAGCAAAGTGTTACTAGTTCTATTGCACTGGACTGATTTTTGCGTGTGGATCAGCTTTCCTTATTACCAGTGTACCTCACAATCAGGCAAACCCACTCCGACTTCGAGGGTACTTGTAATTTACGTCCCATAGTCAAGGACGAGAAGTCAAGATTTTAGTTCAGCTAACCGGTGTAGAAGTTGAAGACACTACCTCAGCATCAGCACATCGGAAGTTTAAGAGCGGACGCTCTTATCCATTTGGCCAAGCTGACCTATTTTTTTTTTTTTTTTACATTGCTATTGATGCGATAAGATGACAAGCTGGTAGTAAGTACAGATCATTCTAAGTAACAGCACTGATTTTGACTGAAATAGGAGAAAAATATCCCATCTTGCGAAAATCATCATCATCGTCATCAACATTATCATCATCATCATTACCATCGTCATCATCTTCTTCATCTTCGTCTTCTGACTTTCACCTACCAATGGAGCATCGGTCCTCAACCAATTGTGTAATTAAGTCAGTTACACATCCTTTACAGAACGGTGCAGTCAACCCCTACATTTTTCTGTTTGTCAATTTTGGCCATGTTTACGTTCAATAGTCTGTCATTGCTTTCTGAACGGCTGGCACTCATACCATTGTATGAAAATCAGTGCAAAGCGATCTGCTTCTAAATCGCCGGCAGCTGTGTTTCAAACGCTGTATTCGTTCGTAACCCCTTTGCCTTTGATCTGATCACAATGTGTTGGATTCCTCAGTTAACATTCTCTACTGGATGAGGTGGTAATTTCCACACCACCTCTTCTTAGATGTCTCTTTTAACATGCTTGGTAGGTTGTAGTGTTCAAACTCCGCCGCAAGCATGGCAGAAGGCTTCTGATCATCAGAAGAGGTCCTCATCGCCGAATGTTTCGTCCCCTTTATCTTCTTGACACCTTGAGAGCCGGCCCATCTGGGTCATGACTCCCGGGCGTTTTTCTCCTGTCGCGTGTATCCATTGGCGAGACGTTCGTTTATCGTACTTATCGATTTCGCTAAATGTGTCTGCCCAGAAGGCATCCCACCATCGGAGAACGAACATTGGACACTCGGCACTTTGCATCCATGATGGATCCCATTAAAATACGAACGTTTCCGAGAGATGCAAGCATGTTCCAAGGCACACATCACAAATGACCAGAGTGCCAATGCATCCGATTCAAGAGTGCGACTAACACATCCAGATAATTCACGAAACAACCAGCCGACCAACCTCCCTCCTACACATGAGCTTGCGTGGTTATTCAGAGCGTACACAAAATATTAGTCAAGTAACATTAGTCAAGTAACATTAGTCAAGTAACATTAGTCAAGTAACATTTGTCAAGTAACATTAGTCAAGTAACATTAGCCAAGTAACATTAGCCAAGTAACATTAGTCAATTAACTTTAGTCAAGTAACATTAGTCAATTAACTTTAGTCAAGTAACATTAATGAAGTAACATTAGTGAAGTAACATTAGTCAAGTAACATTAGTCAATTACCTTTAGTCAATTAACTTTAGTCAAGTAACATTAGTCAAGTAACATTAGTCAATTAACTTTAGTGAAGTAACATTAGTCAAGTAACATTAGTCAAGTAACATTAATCAATTAACATTAATCAAGTAACTTTAGTCAAGTAACATTAGTCAAGTAACATTAGTCAAGTAACATTAGTCAAGTAACATTAGTCAAGTAACATTAGTCAAGTAAGAAAACGACCCTTTTACACGTCTTGAAACGAATTAGATATTTGGTGCTAGAATATCATGGCGGCCGCATTTACTTTCTTGGCACATTTCCTGGCACCCATTTTAATCTGGGTCGACCTGGGAGACCAGGCCATTTTTAAACATCCGCGTCGGTACGGACTGGAACCCAAGGCCACCAGGTCGACAGGTAGTGCAGGGCCACAGCGATACGGCTTCTGCCAAAGAGTTGCGTAGCTGGCTATATAACTAGCTCTATGTCTGCTCTGCGGCGAAGAAGTGATGAAAGCAATTCGTAATCTCGCAAACACAACAAGGCGATTTGGAAGCATACCGCCCTGCGTTGGTTTACATGCAATGGTATGAGTGCCTGTTGTTCAGAAAACAATGGCAATCTACTGAACGTAAACATGTTTAAAAAAATCACAATCAGCCCAAAATGCTGAGATTGACTGCGACGTCATGTAAAGGAATTGCAACTAACATTTTATTATATATACCTAGCTCATTTCATTGTAAAAACAAAAGTGGTAAGCCGGAGAGATACCACACCTGTATCTATGTCCTGACAATTCGACCCTGTCTGATCACACCTGTGTCTATGTACTGTCGATTCGAAGCTATCTTATCACACACGTGTCTGTGTCCTGACAATTCGACATTATCTTATCACACACGTGTCTGTGTCCTGACAATTCGACATTATCTGATCACACACGTGTCTGTGTCCCGACTATTCGTCACTATCTTATCACACACGTGTCTGTGTCCTGACAATTCGACATTATCTTATCACACACGTGTCTGTGTCCCGACTATTCGTCACTATCTTATCACACACGTGTCTGTGTCCTGACAATTCGTCACTATCTTATCACACACGTGTCTGTGTCCTGACAATTCGACATTATCTTATCACACACGTGTCTGTGTCCTGTCAATTCGACATTATCTTATCACACACGTGTCTGTGTCCTGACAATTCGACATTATCTTATCACACACGTGTCTGTGTCCTGACAATTCGACACTATCTTATCACACACGTGTCTGTGTCCTGACAATTCGACACTATCTTATCATTCTTATCTCACCAATAATTCCTTTGAGTTCAATGGCCACTACTTTGAACAACTCAGCGGTGTCGCCATGGGCACTAAAATGGGACCCAGCTACGCATGTGTATTTATGGGACATCTGAAACACCAGATTGAACTCAGCTATGATGGTCTTCTCCCTTCTTTTTACCGACGTTACATCGATGACGGCATAGGTCTCACTGACATGTCGGAGGCGGAACTGAACCGGTTCATTAATTATGTCAATAACTTCCATCCATCGGTCAAATTCACCTCAGAAATGTCCACCACCTCTGTCAATTTCCTTGACACCACCATTAAGTTAAACCCTACAGGCCTCACGACCTCCGTGTACTATAAACCTACTGATGCTCACGGTTTCCTCCTATACAGCTCATCCCACCCCAAAAGCTGCAAAGATTCCATCCCATATTCCCAGCTACTCCGCCTTCGTCGCATCTGTCGGGATGATAATGACTTCCTCGAGAGAGCCCACGAAATGCTGGACTTTTTCCGCAGACGGTCCTATCCAGAGGACGTCTTGTCGACAGCTCTCTGTCGCATAACCCAGGTCTCGCGGGAAATGTCCCTCGCCAAGCATACGCGACCTCAAAACAATGAACCCAAGCTTATCCTCACCTTCCATCCACATGCCTATGCCATCAAGCACATTTTCCTGAGACACTGGTCCATCTTGGAATCCGATCCTACCACTCGTGAGGTATTCTCAAATGGCCCCAGGGTAATTTTCCGCCGTAACCAGAGCCTCAGAGACCACCTTGTGGATAGTCGTCTCCCCACGGTTACTTCATCCGTGGGCACCTTCGAATGCCATCGTAGGAACTGTCTGACATGCCCATACGTTGTTAAGACACCAGAAATTGCATTTCCCCGAGGCACCTTCACCTTGAAAGATTCTTTCGCCTGCACATCCCGCAATCTTTTATGTTATCATCTGCAAACGATGTGACATGAAATACATTGGCCAAACGGGCAGACGTCTTGCGGATCGTTTTAGAGAACACCTCAGAGACATCAATCAGGGCGCTGACAAACCTGTCCCCAACCATTTCAATTCCTCCAACGACAATGGAGCCGACGATGCATGTGTCACCGCATTAAAACCCTGCTTCTCCAATAGCTGTGTCAGACTTAGAATTGAATGCCAGCTAATCAACAATCTGGGATGCATCCACCCAGCAGGAATTAATACTGTCGTGGACGCTACAGTATAACTGTGGCATCTTCCCCAATTGTTTACACTACCTATTATCGTGCTGTCCCCCCCCCCCCCCCCCTGATATCTAGACTTAATTGTCCCCACATTTCTATGTTTTCATAGCAGACTGTTCACATATTTTTGGCTACTCAAATCCTTTTTGGCAACCCATTTTCAATTCTGCGCCACAAGCGTTTTCGCAGCTGGCCAAGTCACATTTTCTGCCTCACATGTAATTATCAGGTTGTGCATTATAAGTGATAGGTCGTGTGTTTGTGTTTTGTCGTTGTTTGTCGTTAGCTATCTGTGTTGTCATTGACAAAGATTCTGAGAATCGAAACGTCTGTGTGTCGTATTGTACGCGTTCGTGTGTATTTTATCTTATTTTATTTTATTATTCATTTTTTATATTTATTGAGTGCTTCTGATTTCGGATTTTTCACCTGTATTTCGTGACACGTGGATCTCCTTGTAAGGTATGTGCAACGTTGTGATGTTCAGTACGTTTTTTCTCGCAGGAGTTTAAAATACCTATTTGTTTCCATTTCACTATCTTATCACACACGTGTCTGTGTCCTGACCGGTCGACTCTATCTTAAACGGTTAGCAGGAAATATCCAAGAAAGTAAAGTCGGCCGGTGAGATACCAACAACATCACAGAATGTACTGTACCTATTAATGCAATGAGCGATCACTACCCAGTATGTTGCACGTGGTCGAAAAGAGGTACCAAAATTCCGAAACACAAACACAGAAGTATAAAATATAGAAATTATAAAAACTTCAATCAAGATGCCTTTTTACAAGACTTGCTCAACTCATCTCTGGACTGTGTTTACCAGCTTCCCGACCCAGATGATGCTCTGGACCACTGGCTGAAGACCTTTCTAAGTGTATTTGATAAGCATATTCCATTTAAGGAAGTTCGTGTTAAACACCACACTAAGCCCCCGTGGATCACACAGGAGGTAGTTGAACTTATGAGAGACCGGGACAGGGCACATAAAAATAGAGATCTAACTATGTACCGTAGTCTGAGAAACAAACCTCAATATGTTATTCGAAAGGAAAAGGAAAACTATTTAAAGAACTTAATAATAGATAAAACCAACACTAAAGATATATGGAAAACAATTAATACCTTGACAAACAAACACAAATCATCACAATCGTTACCATCAAATCAGGTTACATGTCATCAATTCAGTAGTTTCTTTCAATCCGACATAAACCAACTGATGGCTGCAATACCAGATGTGCCTCATGACATATCTTTATTATCATCATTCTGTGAGAGCAAATGCTATGGAGACATTCCCACAAACATACCGCTAATGACGACCACTGAAGTGTTTACTCATCTCAGTAACCTAAAAAACAATAACTCAACAGGACTAGATGGAATCAGTAATTGGATACTTCGCTATGCTGCACCGACGATCTGCGTGTCATTAACTTTTATATACAATCAATGTCTCACCAAAGGTCACTTCCCATCAGCCTTTGAAATTGCTAAAGTGTATCCTCATTTAAAAGCTGGTTCATTAGACGATTGTATCATGAGTAATTATAGGCCAATTTCCATATTATCATCACTATCCAAACAGCTAGAAAAGCACATCCACAAAACAACACTAGAGCACTTAGTTCGCCACAAACTACTAGCTGACAGTCAGTCAGGATTTCGGCCAAAGTATTATTGTCATTCGGCCCTAAGAAACATGATAGAAAACTGGCATCAAAATATTAACAACAATACTCTATGCGGAACGATGTTTATAGAATTTAGAAAAGCACTGATATGATAGATCATACTATCCTAATTAAAAATCTAGAAACAATGAAAGTAAGCTATAATATAGTGACATTAATAAACTCATTTTTATTACACAGAAAACAAGTCGTATCACACAATAAATCTCTATCTCAAGGCATTACCATTAATACTGGAGTACCACAGGGGTCTATACTTGGTCCTCTATTATTTGCCATTTATATAAATGATCTCCTCTTATATATGTCATCGTCCTGCAATCTATTTGCAGACGACTGCACATTATATACAAACGCTGATGATCGTAATATGCTAGAATCATCCTTGCAACAGGAAATAAATAGTGTAGTGAACTGGAGTCATACAATCCGCATGCAAATTAACATTTCTAAAACAAAACCTATGTTAATTGGAACCAGGCAAAGACTTCACACTCTAAACTCGCAGAGAACTCTTCAGCTGCACATTGGTAGCACGCCTATAGAAAGTGTAACCGAGCACAAGGCACTGGGTCTTTTCAAAGATCAAAATCTATCCTTCGATTCCCATGTTCATGCTCTAGTTAAAAAAATTGCCCAAAAAGTATACCAACTTGCCAAAATTAAAAATTTCCTCGACGAAAACACAAGAAAGATATTCTATACTTCCCACATACAAACACATATTGATTATTGCTCCACAATTTGGGATGGATGCTCCAAATCAATAACAAAACGCCTTTATAACTCCAGAAAAGGGCTGTGCGTCTAATCAATGGTGATAAGCTTACAGACAATTCTAACCTACATGAACGTCTTCAGTTACTGCCACTCCATAAACGCGTACTTTTTAATAAGGCTAAACTAATTAACAAAATCCTATTTCAAAATGCCCCAAGCTACATTTGGCCATTGTTTAAATATAATGCAAGACATACGAAACGACTAAATATACTCCACGTCCCTAACCCTAGGATAGAATTATATAAAACAAGCTTAGCATACTCTGCCACTAAGTTGTGGAACAATCTTCCACAAGAAATCAAAGACACCACCAATAATTATACATACAGTCGCAACCTGTTTGAACACTACCTCAAGACAGACTACATGCCCCCTTAAAAAAAAAAAAAAACAGCAACAAAGACAATAATAATGGTAAATTATCTCGAACGACAAGGAGAAGGTCCACCAGAGAGACGAATGGAGACAGATTGTATTTGCAGCAAAGAACCTCAATGGCTCGGAATGCTGAAGAAGAAGAAGAAGAAGACAACTAGCCAAATAAAAAAAAACATTCCCTTATGTATGGCACGTTACACCCACCTTGGGTATTCATGATGCCCATGTTAAACATTGCCGCAACGAGTTATGTATTATTGATTGTTTTTCATGCGTTTTAATGCTTATCGTTCTTTTGTTGTCAAAGAATTGCTTCATAAGAGATGTTGAATGAAAGAATGTCTGAGAGGAAATAGAGAAGAAGGGCAGAATGTCAGACGGGCCTGCGTGCCAAATTGTTAACCCTTTGAAAATAAAGATTTTCGTTCGTTCGTTCGTTCTGAGCGCTGATTTATTGTAAACAATATACAACTACAGAGGTAATGACTATAACTAAAGAAGAACAAACAACAACAATTCACCTAAACGAACATCCTTGAAACAAGTGAAGAGTTTCAAGTACCTGGGAAGTATAATATCATCAAATGGCAGATCAGAAGACGAGATCTAAAATAGGTGCAATAAGGCAAATCAACTCATTGGACAAATGGCACCAATACTAAAGAACAAACATGTATCAGTAACTACTAAGAAAGCACTTTACAACACAATCTTCCTACCAACTCTATGCTACCAATGCCAAACCTGGACAATGACAGAAAAAGAGAGAAGAAAAAGTCACAACAACAGAAATGAGATTCCTGAGAAGAATACTCAACGTATCAAGAAGAGATAAGATCAGAAATGAAGAAATCAGGACTAAAGTGGGGGTTAAAGCAGCACTAGATTTTATTAGAAAACAGCAAGTCAAATGGTTTGGCCATGTAAGTAGGTTACCAGTCAACAGCATACAATAAGCAATGATGTACAGACCAGATGGAAACAGAGGAAGAGGCCGACCGAACAAGATGAGATGAGATGAGATGAGAATATACAACTAGCACCATGTACCTAACATTCCTCAACACTCCTCATGCCTATGTACAATGTTTCCTTTGTTTTTGTTTGTTCCGCATTCTGAACACAATAAATCATTTGGCATGCTTCATAAGGTTGAGACTGACAGCTCACGCAATCATTGACTCAGTGTGACCACTAGCCGGGGCTGATGTGTGTAATCTTTACGAGAGAGAGAGAGAGAGAGAGAGAGAGAGAGAGAGAGAGAGAGAGAGAGAGAGAGGGAGAGGATGAGAGAGGGAGATAAAGATAGAGGTGGAGAGAGATACCGAGTATTCATTCTCATGTGTAGATTGATAAGTACTAAGGAAGGAAATGAGGTAGGTCCGTGGAAAGATAACTTGTTGGACAGGTCCTTCTTCTTCTTGTTCTCCGTGTTCATTCCTCCTCCTTCTCCTCCTCCTCCTCATCCTCCTCCTCATTCTGCTTCTTCTTTAGACATTTATCTCACAATGGAGCATAGGGCTTTAACCATCTCCACTCCAAGGCCTCGATTCCTATGCTATTTCCTGCAGCTCCATCCATACCCTTCCCATAATACCCATCGCTGCCACTTACTTCCTTTTCTGCTTGTCCTAAGGCAGTGGTACAAATGCGGGCCACCTAGGTGGTCGAGGCTGTTGACATCTAGAGAGATTGATCTAGGAGCCTCCTTATGGATGTACTTAAGATGTTCACGACAAGGATCCCATAACTTCCTCCCGTTTCACCAATATATAAAATGTTGCATCTTTTGTAAATGATGGTATCAGTTAGGGTGTAGGATTGGCGTGTCAAAGTTTCACTGATTTCAACACATGCCCGCTATGATGGTAACTGAAGGGAATCTCAATAGTCTCAGGGGCATTGTTGTGATCGTTAGGAGGTTACGCTGAGAATGACGGATAAGAATTTGATGCCTGCACCCTCCACTCGCTACGGGAGGGAAAGACTGGCCAAGTGTGCGCCTGTTCCTCAGTTAATCTGTTGCTCCGTGCACATGTAGCTCCGTGCACGTATTTCTCAGTGCACCTATCCCTCCGTTCACCTGTCCGCCCGTGCAGCTAATGCTCTATGCACCTGTTCTTCCATGCACCTGTTGCTCCGTGCACCTGTTGCTCCGTGCACCTCTTGCTCTGTGCACGTGTTTCTCAGTGCACTTGTCCCTCCGGGCACCTGTCCCTGCGCGCAACTATTGCTCCGTTGCAGCTGTTCCACTGTGCACCTATTGCTCCATGCACCTATTGCTCCGTGACCTAATGCTCCGTGCACCTAATGCTCCGTGCAGTTGTCCCTCCGTGCACCTATTGCTACGTTCACCTGTTCCTTTGTGCAACTACTGCCCTGTGTTCCTGGTCCTCCATACATCTATTGCTTCATGCACCTATTGCCCCATGTACCTGTCCCCCCCCCCCCCATGCACCTGTCCCTCTATGCACCTGTCCCTCCGTGCACCTTTCCCCCCATGCACCTATTGCTTAGTGCACCTGTCCCTCCATGCACCTGTCCCTCCTTGCACTCAGACCTACAAAAAGCGATGGTACTAACACCTGACATACACACATCATGTTCAGACAATATAATACATGTAATGAACCACACTAATACACACATCATGTTCAGACAATATAATACATGTAATGAACTGCATTAATGACCGACAGCAATTTCCTATTCTGGGTATGTGATGTAACAGCGCCACCACACTGTGTAGGCATGAGAGCAAGGAGGAATACATGGCCAATGTTCCCCTCACTTTAGCCAGCGACGAGCCCGGCCAGAACCCACGTCCGACCGTTACTGCTATTAGCTTCTCTAGCTCGCCCGCCGTTCATTCAATAAACTTGTGTTTGGTTTTACATCTAGGGAGGGAGCATTGAGCAGTATCTAAAGGAATTGCTGTGTAGATCGGCAGTCTGCTTCTAACATGTATGTCCTTCAGGGTTTGGTCTCGCCTGTAAGTCACTGCAGGGTCCTCATTTAAGATCTGCTAGTCGTCCTTGAATCGGTACAACTTTGGTGGGACAGTCCTACCATCTGATGGGAGTGCTTTGAAGAGATTAGAATAAGAAAAGCTTTGGCAAAGGTAGTCTTTTGAAAGATGGAAAATATATTGACCAATAAATAGATGTAAATTGCAATGAAAAAACAAGTTTTGTTAGTGCTAAACACAACCTGTACTTGGACAATGAGCAGACAAGCTGAAAAACATCTAATGGCAGTGGAAATGTGGTTTCTGAGGACAATGCAAAGAATACTATGGAAGACAGAAAAAACTAATGAGCAAGTCCTACAAAAATAATAAAAAACAAACAAATGAAAATCTTCAACTAATTAGAGAAATTAGACGTAGACAGTCAACACATTTTGAGCACGTTATGAGAAGACATAAACTAAAGAACTTCGTGATAAGTAGCAAGTTTGAGGGGAAAAGAACAAAGGGAAGACAGAGAAATTGGCTTAAAAAAGTTACACTAACAGAAGTCTGGTACAGAGAGAGTGAGAATTAGTTTTTCATTTCAGGAAAAAAAAAGAAAAAAACACCACGTACATCAAAAGAGATAAACGCAATTAGCGACTCATAGCGTGACTGCTTGTATCAGGAAGAGATTAAATTAGTGCAGTCTGAACGTGAGAGTAGAGATCAAAGATGGGAAAGCCTATCCGGCCTTATAAGGTTGATGATTGAAGTCGAGTATATTATAGGATGCCGTGTTGATGTCCGGTGTGTTATAGGCATGATTACTGAAGTCGAGTATGTTATTGGATGTCCTGTTGAAGCCGGGTGTATTATAGGATTGATTACTGAAGTCGAGTATGTTATAGGATGTCGTGTTGAAGCCGGGTGTGTTATAGGATTGATTACTGAAGTCGAGTATGTTATAGGATGTCGTGTTGAAGCCGGGTGTGTTATAGGATTGATTACTGAAGTCGAGTATGTTATAGGATGTCATGTTGAAGCCGGGTGTGTTATAGGATTGATTACTGAAGTCGAGTAAGTTATAGGATGCCGTGTTGATGTCCGGTGTGTTATAGGATTGATTACTGAAGTCGAGTATGTTATAGGATGTCGTGTTGAAGCCGGGTGTGTTATAGGATTGATTACTGAAGTCGAGTATGTTATAGGATGTCGTGTTGAAGCTGGGTGTGTTATAGGATTGATTACTGAAGTCGAGTATGTTAAAGGATGTCATGTTGAAGCCGGGTGTGTTATAGGATTGATTACTGAAGTCGAGTAAGTTATAGGATGCCGTGTTGATGTCCGATGTGTTATAGGATTGATTACTGAAGTCGAGTATGTTATAGGATGTCGTGTTGAAGCCGGATGTGTTATAGGATTGATTACTGAAGTCGAGTATGTTATAGGATGTCGTGTTGAAGCCGGGTGTGTTATAGGATTGATTACTGAAGTCGAGTATGTTATAGGATGTCGTGTTGAAGCCGGGTGTGTTATAGGCATGATTACTGAAGTCGAGTATGTTATAGGATGTCGTGTTGAAGCCGGGTGTGTGTAACAAGCTATGTATAGGGTCCCAAATAGCCCTATCACAATATTTCAAAATTATTCTCTTTATAGCCCTGGCTGTGATAGGTCTTTATCTGCCAACCCTCCTCCGTTTTCCCCGGACTCACTGTCACTCTTTCTTTCGACCTAAGGACCTATTTCCTGTCGTGTTCCTCTGGCTGATCCAATATATATAACACAGTGCTCGTTGGAATAAACTAAAACTTGATTTATTAAATCAATACAGGACAGCACAGAAAAACATCGAGGCAGTTAACACAGAAAGTTCTAAACCGACACAACACAGATAAAGTTCAGGCACATGGCCTCAAGTAGCCATAGTCACAGTCCCAGCTTCATAAACTGTCCGATCTATCCATATACATCTCACCCTGTTTGCTGGAATCTCCTTCCTTCCCGGTAATTGGGTGTAAGTTCAACAGGCTTCTGTAGAATCAAATCCACTGGTTGTTGAGGAATTGTTCATGGACTTCACATAGATTAGGCGTCTTTCAATGTCTGGCACAAAATGGATATGCCTGATAATCATGCGTAGACTCACTTAGAATTTGCCTGCTCTCGGGCCTATGTCAATGAAAGGACCCGAGATGCACCATTACTGCAAATTGTCATTTTCTCATGGTATACAGGATCAACCCAGATCATAACTGTTCTCGAGCCTATGTCATTTCCTCAAGATATGCCCTTGTCTCTCTCTCAGAGTTAAGCACACCATGGGTGATATGGCTAATACATTGACCTGGCTTCATCAGACGTATTTGGCTCAAGCACAGAAGCTGTGTGGATACTGTCCGATTTGGTCACGTCCAACAAAAAAGGACCCTGGAGATGACAAACAATATTAAGCGACTGGGCGGACTCATGCATCACACAATCCTGAAGACCAATAGGGTCTCAGTTAATATATTTGACAATTATGATCTTGACCGTATGCAGTATATACCATACCCGAATGAATGGGCCTGACCTGTCAGGTAGCCCCTGGATTGGCTACGTCCGGGCTTGAGTCGACCTCCAGCTGGGTGATGTCAGGTTGTCCACCCTAGGAACGTTTTGTCTACAAGACACACATTCCACACTCATACCAAGCCTTTATTATTATTGGGCACATTCATTTCAATGCTTTCCTCTCACTTGCAAACCATGCCTTTCTCGCAACCAAGATCTTGTGGTGTAGTGCGCCCAGTAATCGGTGTGTTTCTCCCCCTAAGTGGGGTTATATGGCACACCGTGTATTTCCCCATTCAAAGAAGATACTACCCCTCCCGGCCGCCGCTCTCGACTGAGCTGTCGCCAATGTACCGGCAGTGCCCTGCACAAGCCATAAGTGTAGATGAGTTCAGGTTCTCTCAGTGAGATAGAGAAGCCCATTATCTGTCCGACATCATCCTATCGAGTAAAGACGAAAGAGATAGCACTGTGGATAGCCTCTTCCGGCTCAAGAAGATAGATCATAGATTGGTGGACCCCATTCCCAAGGAGCACACCGTAGCTATCTAATGTGCTTATATTTAAAAGAGAGATGCTACTAAGTAACGGTAAGCCGTAGGAAGAAAGATAGCAACAGCTCATCTGCCGCCAAGAACAAATGAAATCCTCTGGGGAGATATATTGTTCAGATTCACTCCCCCTGTTATGCCCAAGAACAAGACGCCTAGTCAGATTGCCAACGGTCAACCCACTCACAATATGGGCATAACCGGCTTTTCGCCAGTTCGTTTCAGTCGTTAAGACAATAGATATTTATAGGCCAAGTTTTGCCTGGACCAAAGAAAACCCAAGTTTACCTTTTCCTTCCACCAGTAGTAGACCTTTTAAATGTCTCAATCTTTAACTTGAACTCTTGACATTCGGCCGTGGATGGCCATCAGTAGAAACGGACATGAATCCTCCAGAAGCCGCACCAGTGCACATTTGGCGCAAGGCGCTTCATCGGGTTTACCCGCAAGATCCAAACATATATTTACTCGCTCCATGTAAAGATTGTGTTATGAAGTAACCCAAAGAACTATCTTTCATGGAGATTGAGCGAACAAGAGAACTGAGAGCTTCCGAAACCCGTTTCCCCCTGTTTCCCCAAAATCAAAGAAGGCTTGAGGACATGAGCCACTGGCGTTTCGCTACATAGGCCCCCTCTTAAGAAAGTCGAACCCTACGAACTTTCTACTGTCAGTGGTTCTGTTCGAATGACCCCACCCTCACATTCAACCATAGGATGTCCGTGATAGGAAATCCGCTCCCACATTCTCCCTTCCGGGGATGTATTCGACCGTGAACTGATACGGTTGTAGGAGCAATGACCATCTCATTAACCTCGCGTTCAGTTTCTTAGAAGTTGCCAAGAACGTCAGAGGTTGATGGTCGGATTGCACTTTGAACTGGACTCCATACAGATAAGGTTGAAATTTCTGTACCGCCCACACTAGAGCTAGACATTCCCGTTCGACGGTGGAGTAATTCCGTTCGGCGGGTAACAGTTTTCGACTGGCATAGGCCACCGGACACAGCACCGAAGGATTATCTCGCCCTTCCTGCAACAGAGTTGCCCCAATCCCTATGTTACTCGCGTCGGTTCTCAGAACAAACGTTTTCTCCAAATCTGGGAGTTGCAGGACTGGCCTATCCACCAACGCCTGTTTCAGCTTCCCATAAGCCTCTTCACAGCTCGGGGTCCAGACTATAAGATCTGGCGATCCTTTCTTCAGGGTTTCGGTTAACGGCGCCCCTATTTCGTTGAACTTCGAAATGAATTTCTGGTAAAACCCACACAGAGACAAGAAAGACCTAACATCTTTTTTGGATTTAGGACGGGGTGCGAGACGGACCTTCTCAATATTCTTTTCTTCCGGTACCAGTCCCCCTGGGGTAATAGTATGTCCCAGAAATTCCAAGGATTGATATCCAATCATGCATTTGGCTGGACGGGCGGTTAACCCCTCCTCTTTCAATCTTATGAAGATTTGTTCCAAGGATTTCAGGTGATCATTCAGATTGTCAGACGCGATGAGAATATCATCCATAAACGAGACGACAGAGGGATCCCTTAAAGGGTCTAATAACTTTCTCATCATGCGTGTGAACACACTGGGCGCATTGCTCAGCCCAAAAGGCATCACCTTAAATTCGTAATGGCCGCTCGGAGTACTGAAAGCGAGCATGGGCCGAACCTCAGGCTTTCACAGGGATCTGATAATATCCCCGACTTAAATCGATTTTTGAGAAGTACTTTGCCCTATTTAATCTGGCAAACAGTTGATTGGTGTTTGGTAACGGCTCAACTTGGAATGTTGTACAACTGTTTAAATGCCTGTAAGCAATACATAAGCGGTGCTCCCCGCTTGGCTTCCTCAACAAGACAACCCCGGCATTATGAGGAGAAGTCGAAGGAGTTATGATGTCATCATCCAGAAGCTTCTGGATTTCGGCTTCCAGAGCCTTCTCTTTCGAAAAGGGCACTGGATATATTTTTTTGGCGAACGGGGTCTTGGGTAGTCAGAGTCATATCAAACTCGACAAACCCTGTCCGCCCTGGCCGATCGGTAAGGATCTGCTGATGGGACTCCAACAAACGGATGACCAGATCTGTTTCTTCAGCCGACAGATCAGGATTTATATGTACATCCCTGTAGGTTTCCCCAGGGTGTAATGGATACCCCCTATCCGCGTCCTCGCCCGATTCAGTTTCCATCGCGACCGCCATAGTCATGAGTGGGAGAGAAGTACCATCGGATCGTTCTCATATTTTTTGAGGAGGTTAATGTGGAAGAGTTTAGATTTCCCCCTGATCCGGATAGCATAATTGGTACGGGACACAACCCTTTCCACCGGGAAGGTCCCTGCCAACCAATTTTCGAGTTTATTGGAACCTACTGGAAGTAACAACAGAACCCGATCCCCCACTTTAAGAGACCTATCTTTCGTCCTTCTATTGTAGTAGGCCGCGTGTCTCTTTCTGGCCGCTCTCAGATTCTGAGCTGCCAAAGCCCAACCCGTCTGGAGTTTCTTCTTTAACTCTTCGACGTATTTATATGAGGATACAACTTCTTCGGCAGTTTCTTCCTCTGTCCAACATCTCAATAGGGCTTCTAAGGGACCCTTAATAGGTCTCCCGAATAGTAGAGTGGCTGGTGGCAACCCGGTCGACCCATGGGGAACCTCCCGATAGGCGAACAAGGCGGCCGAGATATACTCATCCCATCTGTCTGGTTTCTCTTGAGCCAGCTTCCGAAGCTATGGTCATCAATGGTACCATTAAACCTCTCTACTTGCCCATTAGACTGAGGCGTGGTACGGGCTTGTATGAATGTGGTTAGTCTGGAAGATACGAAAGACTCTTCCATCAGCTTACCACAGAACTGAGACCCATTGTCCGTTAGGATCTGGTGGGAAATCCCAACCTAGTAAAGGTCTCCATCAGTGCATCAGCCACTCGCTTAGAGTCGATTGTGGCCAAAGGTATCGCCTCACCCCACATGGAACAGCAATCCACCATCGTGAGAATGTACTATTCCTCTTCCTAGTCGAGGAAGAGGACCAACAAGATCGATGGCAACTCTCTCGAAAGGAGAGTTCATAATGGGCATGTCTCCCAGAACTACCGGAGCTGTCCAGTGTTTTGGTGCCACACGCTGGCACTCTGGGCACGACTTGACGTACCTACGCACGTCTCAGTCATCCCTGGCCAGTAGTAATGGCAGGAAATGCGCTGGAGAGTTGCCCCGACACCCATATGTCCACTGAATGAAATGGTCTGTGTCCCATATGAAGAAGCTGTTCCCGATAAGCCTTAGGAACTACCAGCTGTCCATGCTGGCGATCCTCCACTCCGGCTCTCCGGTACAGTAACCCGATTCTTCATATAATACTGACCCCGTCTTGGTGGGTCAGAACTTTTGGGCAACTGATTGAAGCAAGGTTGCAAAGTAGCGTCCTGGCTTTGAGCAGCTCGTAACTCCCCAGGCAAGGGATTTCACGATCAAGGCCGGCGTCTGCTCATCCTCCGATTGAGATCTGGTTTGCATCGCCCCTACGTACATGGGTTCGGTTGGAATCCCTAGAAAGACGTAGCGACAACCCAAGATCATTGGGAAGATAGGATCTAGCAGAACGGCTGCCTGTATAGTGCCGGTAACATATTTTGATTTGATGTCTACCCTTCGCAATTGGAAGAGACATCGCTACCGCACCTCTTTGTCGCCGTTTGAATCTCAATAGATTCCCGGTTAGCTGCTCCGGGCTCACTAAGTGTGATGAAATTACAGCCTCAAACTGCAGGACCGGTGTCATAGAGACACTCAACTGGTTGTCCGTTCACAAGTACCGTTTTCTACTACTGGTGGTTTTTCAGAATCATTGTTCCCAAGATCCCTCCCTTCTACTTCCTGGTGAGACCCTTCCCCGGTTTCTACAAGACAAGCAGCATAGTGAGAGTCTTTCTGTTTACGCCGGCAATCAACCGTATTGTGTGTGGGAGATTTGCAATAGGCGCACCACTTTTCACTCCACTTTCTTTAGGAGATCCAGGTGGACTCTTACCAGAGGGTTTCTTAATAGGAACTTTCTCGAAAGGATCCTCCTTCTTGGTGTGAGCTGTTTTATGGTTCTTCTTCTTTCCAGACCAGGTGTCTGGTGGTCGGGGATTGGGTTGTGACAATTCCCCATTATCCCCATGAGCCAGCACATACCTTTCCGCCAATGTGTTGACTATGTCTAACCTTTCTGCCCCATTTTCAAGCAAGAAGGTTTGCAATGGCTTAGGCATCATCCTCTTCATTTGGTCCCTGACCACTAATTCTTCCAAACTTTCATAGTCGTTAGCAAATCCAGCTAATGACATCCACTTCAAAAGGTAAGACTTCAGGCGAACACTGTAGGCTGCGAACATCTCTCCTGGCTCTCTCTTGGACTTTCTGAACTGCTGACGGTATGTATGGGCTGTCATCTGGAACCTTTTCAATAATGCTTTTTCCAGAGCCTCATAGTCATTCTCCATACCAGGTGGCAACCTTGAGTAGACCTCGTACGCTGTCCCCCTCAGGCCCTGCGAGATTTTTCAAGTTCCATTTCCCACGTTCCAGTCCCATAGCCAAAGCCATCGACTGGAATTTTTGAAGATACTGGTCGATCTTCTCTTTGTGGTTCATCGAACGGGAGCAAAGGGAACTTCATTGCCTGATATGGACCGCCACTAGAAGCTGTTGAGT
Organism: Cepaea nemoralis; assembly: GCA_014155875.1. Taxonomy (NCBI): domain Eukaryota; kingdom Metazoa; phylum Mollusca; class Gastropoda; order Stylommatophora; family Helicidae; genus Cepaea; species Cepaea nemoralis. The sequence goes on along the minus strand of JACEFZ010013878.1, from coordinate 3,047 downwards.
CAGGGAGAACTGCGCCTCCCACTGCACCCTCGGTTTCCTTGGCAGTTTGAGCTTTTAACTCAACTCCCTCATACGAAACTCATGGTCTCTGACGGCCTGTTCTGCCTCCATTTTCTTGGCTTTCGCGCACCGCCTGTCTGAAGTCTCTTTCCCTTTCCTGCACATATTTCTGTAACTCCGCTCCATCATAGCCCATCTCACGCCCTGTAGCCTGTACGTCAGCGACATTAAACCCAGCTGATGCCATCTTAAACTCAGAGGGAAATGTATACAATTCTATATCAAAACTTTATCGATCAAATAACAATTGGATAGTTTATACGACCACAACACGTCATATGTCGGTCAGTCTGTGTCAGGCAGAGTACAGACAATAGCCAGGCACGGTAGGCAGAAACCTATTGATAGTAGACAAGGATATCTGTCCCCTATCACTATATCAGCCAGAACTCCACCAGGATTTCAAATATCCGCGACGTGCCCCAGAAATTGTAACAAGCTATGTAGAGGGTCCCAAATAGCCCTATCACAATATTCAAAATTATTCTCTTTATAGCCCTGGCTGTGATAGGTCTTTACCTGCCAACCCTCCTCCGTTTTCCCCGGACTCACTGTCACTCTTTCTTTCGACCTAAGGACCTATTTCCTGTCGTGTTCCTCTGGCTGATCCATATATATAACACAGTGCTCGTTGGAATAAACTAAAACTTGATTTATTAAATCAATACAGGACAGCACAGAAAACATCGAGGCAGTTAACACAGAAAGTTCTAAAACCCACACAAACGATAAAGTTCAGGCACATGGCCCCAAGTAGCCATAGTCACAGTCCCAGCTTCATAAACTGTCCGATCTTCCATATACATCTCACCCTGTTGCTGGAATCTCCTTCCTTCCCCGGGAATTGGGGGTAAGTTCAACAGGCTTCTGTAGAATCAAATCCACTGGTTTTTGAGGGAAAGTTCATGGACTTACATAGATTAGGCGTCTTTATGTCTGGCACAAAAAGGATATGCCTGATAATCATGCGTAGACTCACTTAGAATTTGCCTGCTCTCGGGCCTATGTCAAAGAAAGGACCCCAGATCACCATTACTGCAAATTGTCATTTTTCATGGGATACAGGATCAACCCAGATCATAACTGTTCTCGAGCCTATGTCATTTCCTCAAGATATGCCCTTGTCTCTCTCTCAGAGTTAAGCACACCATGGGTGATATGGCTAATACATTGACCTGGCTTCATCAGACGTATTTGGCTCAAACACAGAAGCTGTGTGGATACTGTCCGATTTGGTCACGTCCAACAAAAAAGGGCCCTGGAGATGACAAACAAATTAAGCGACTGGGGGACTCATGCATCACACAAACCTGAAGACCAATACTCAGTTAATAATTGACATTATGATCTTGACCATGCAGTATATCCCTACCCGGGAAAGGGCCGACCCGTCAGGTAGCCCCTGGATTGGCTACGTCCGGGCTTGAGTCGACCTCCAGCTGGGTGATGTCAGGGTTTTCCACCCCAGGAACGTTTTTTCTACAAGACACACATTTCCCCACTCATACCAAACCTTTATTATTATTTGGGGACATTCATTTCCATGCTTTCCTCTCACTTGCAAACCATGCCTTTCTCGCAACCAAGATCTTGTGGTGTAGTGCGCCCAGTAATCGGTGTGTTTTTCCCCCCCAAGTGGGGTATAGGCACACCGTGTATTTCCCCATTCAAAAAAGATACTACCCCCCCCGGCCGCCGCTCTCGACTGAGCTGTCGCCAATGTACCGGCAGTGCCCTGCACAAGCCATAAGTGTAGATGAGTTCAGGTTCTCTCAGTGAGATAGAGAAGCCCATTATCTTCCGACATCATCCTATCGAGTAAAAGACGAAAGAGATAGCACTGTGGATAGCCTCTTCCCGGGTCAAGAAAATAGATCATAGATTGGTGGACCCCATTCCCAAAGCACACCGTAGCTATCTAATGTGCTTATTTTAAAAGAGAGATGCTACTAATAACGGTAAGCCGTAGGAAAAAAATAGCAACAGCTCATCTGCCGCCAAAAACAAATGAAAACCTCTGGGGGGATATATTGTTCAGATTCACTCCCCCTGCTATGCCAAGAACAAAACGCCTAGTCAGATTGCCAACGGTCAACCCCTCACAATATGGGCATAACCGGCTTTTCGCCAGTTCGTTTCAGTCGTTAAGACAATAGATATTTATAGGCCAAGTTTTGCCTGGACCAAAGAAACCCCAAATTTTCCTTTCCTTTCCCCCATAGTAGACCTTTTTAAAAGTCTCAATCTTTAACTTGAACTCTTGACATTCGGGCCCTGGATGGCCATCAGTAAAACGGACATGAATCCTCCAAAGCCGCACCAGTGCACATTTTGGGGCAAGGCGCTTCATCGGGTTTACCCCAAGATCCAAACATATATTTTTTCGCTCCATGTAAAGATTGTGTTATGAAGTAACCCCAAAAAACTATCTTTCTGGAGATTGAGCGAACAAGAGAACTGAGAGCTTCCGAAACCCCTTTCCCCCCGTTTTTCCCAAAAACAAAGAAGGCTTGAGGACATGAGCCACTGGCGTTTCGCTACAGTGTGTTATAGGATTTATTACTGAAGTCGAGTAGTTATAGGATGTCATGTTGAAGCCGGGTGTGTTATAGGCATGATTACTGAAGTCGAGATATTATAGGATGCCGTTTGATGTCGGGTGTTATAGGATTGATTTCTGAAGTCGAGTATGTTATAGGATGTCGTGTTTAGCCGGGGGTGTTATAGGATTGATACTGAAATCGAGTATTATAGGAGTCATGTTGAAGCCCGGGTGTGTTTTGGGTTTATTACTGAAGTCGAGTATGTTATAGGGGCCCCTTCGAAGCGGGTGTTTTTGGGTTTTTTTTGGTTTGGTTTTTTAGGGTTGTTTGGGTTGATTTTTAAATCTTTTGTGTTATAGGGTTGATTGTTAAAGTCTGGTGTGTTTTTGTTTTTCTTGAAGGGTTTGGGGGGTGTTATAGGATTGATTGTGAAGGTCTTTTTGG